>PVKE010039076.1:0-15172 GCA_004027555.1 Craseonycteris thonglongyai
TAAGCAGTCCTAGAAGAGGCCACTGTGACAAGGAGTAACTGTGAGAGTACTTTGGAAGTAAAACTTTCCCTAGTCAGTGCTTCAGATACAATAGTAGTCACATCCTTGAGACTTGGAGTCAAACTCACTCAGCTGAGCCTCTCCCAGATTTTTAATTCACAGAAACTGTGAGATAAAATTTATTATTTTAAGTTACTTTTGTGGTAATTTGTTAGGTAGCAAATGATAAATGCACCAAATGACGTATCTAGACACTAGTACCTGAGAGAAGTAATATTTTATAATACCGGGTATACATAAAAGAAGATGAGAGCATGTGAGTGCTTACTGTATTAGAATCTACTTTTAAGATTTAAGATATGTAGAAATAACATGAGCCAATATACAAAAAAAAATGTACAAATGTCTACTAAAAATAATAATACTGAGACTGTGATATTGAAATATAAGCGACAGAATCGTTTTTGCGGAGGGTCTATGTAAAGTTTTATAGAAAAGCTACAAGTATGTTGATGTGTGAATGATGACATGACTTGGACAGGTTAAGGCATTCCAGACTATAGATAAAGTTTGCACAGAGACATAAAAGGGGAAAAGGGTCGAAAGTTTAAAGGAGGTAACAAAGAACTTAGTTGGGCTAAATATGTAGTATTTATATATATACATATGTAACCTTTGAGAGAGAGAATAGGTTAATATTTCAGGTCTTGCACAAATTATATGATTTAAGGATTCAAAATATCTATAAGCTTTGGTTGATGCTTTTGTAAAATAAAAATATTATTGCAAACCTGCTCCTTCTGACTTCAAGTGTAATGCTCTTTATGCCGAAACAAATCCACGTTCTTAGTCTGACTTCAGACTTTAAATGGATTAGTAACAGAACAAATTTTTCTTCACTTCCATTTCATCCAATTCCCCATCTATATCTATTGCTCACTGTGTATTGATTCATTTTGACAGAATACTTGGATGTGTTAACTTAATAGAAAGAGAAATGTATTCTAACATTACCAGCTCAACAGAACACTTCTATGTAAAAAGGGGAATAACTGCAGACATTATATAAATGTCTAACCACTAGGCAATATACCTGTATACATAAAATAATACTGAATGTCAAGTGTTACTGAAAAAAAATAACTAAATAATTTTTAATGGGATTGTCAGTGCCTGAAAAAAGTATGCTTTTTGTAGGATTACTCAATTATAAAATAAGCTTTATTCTTATTTTGTACAAAAATGTGCCAGTTGCTTGAGACTTACTGGTGCTTGAGAGTGCTGGTTGCTTAAGTTCTGGTTGTCAATGGGTTTACTACCAATTCCCATGAGTGCCAGTTAACTGAGAGTCTACTGTAAAGGGTTTTGCAAAAATATCTATAAGTTAATATGTTCTTGCAATGCTATATCACTACTTAATGATTTATTAACAATGAGCTGAATACGTGAATAAAAAAAAAAGAACAAAAATGTGTCTTAGAAAAAAATAAAACTGATATAATGTATGATATCATTTACTTTATATTTTAGCTGTCATGTGTATTAAGTTATATCTAGCATTCCAACTCTGATAAATTGATAGTAACCACCTGGATATCGGTCTTAAAAATCAGCTTAAGGCTGTTTCTGGGTTTAGAGGAAAATGACACCATGGTCATTTTAAAATGATTGCCATGAGAACAAGATTGGAAAATGTGGCACTTGCACGCTCTATTCATTATATTTAAGTGTCCATCTGGAGTAGGGATTAAATGCATATACAGAAAAGAGAACTATAGGTGATATTGTTAGCCTAAACTGTGATACACTTAATAACAGCTATTGAAAATTTTAAAAGTTTTAAAATATTTATATTTAATAATTAGGGAAGACTTTAAAGGTAGAAAGTTCAAATTTACTCTTAGAGAATGATGTATATCCTCCAAGTAAATCTTAATAAATGAGATCTATCCTTCCAATTTAAAATGTAATGTTACATCATTCAAGTTACATTCTCATTCAAATTAGTTTTATTATATTATTTTGTTGGACTCTATGAGGTTTTAGCTCAACTTATTTTTAAGTGCTCTATATGGTCAATGCTGTTTCAATCTCAGCTATAACACACTCCATACTATCTAAAGATGTAGAAAATTAAGCATATTAGTTAAGAATGCGTTCCTATTCTAGTAGCAGATACCTGAATCACAGTGAGATTAACAAAGTTGGTTTGTTTTTACCAGAAATGAAGAAATTCAGAGATAGACAGTTGGTGACATTCCTTTGGCTGCTCAGTGATGACATTGCAGCCACATCTATTTCTATCCCTCTGATACAAGAAAAGCATGTCAGCATCCCATCTCATGTTGTTCATTGACTTCTTATTACAATAACTCTTATACAGATCAGGGCACCAAGTCTAAGATCAAGACAGAAGAATAGTAGAAGGAAAAGGAATTGTCTAGCCATATCTGACTTCTCTTAAAGGGACATAAAATTTCACTGGGTTTCATTGTCCAAAACTTGATCCTTTCTAGTTGTAAGGAAACCATCACCCAATACTTAGGTCTAAGCACAGTGTTACCCCAAATAAAGTCAGCACATGGTTAGTAAAGAGAAGGAAAATAATAAGTAATGTGTATGCAATTAACAACATCTATTCCACTGAGTGCAATAGTACATAAAATGGTTGTGTAAGCCTTTAGGATTTATTTTCAAGAAACATGTAATCAATGATCTTATATGTTATCATTATAAACAGAAGTATTGTTTGTTCAACAATCATTTATACATACCTACTATGATAAACATGTTGTCAAGCCTACTATGATAAATCACTTTGTTCTAGGGATACAGAAATTATGAGGCTTATTTTAGACACAAGTTGTTTTTCAAAAACCAAATATGTTAGATTGGACATTTTAATAAAATCTTTAAAAACAATAGCACTGAGTTCCTCATAGCTATAATAATTAAAATGTCAATACATAAAATCAATTGTATTTTTACATCCCATAAAAATAGCATTTACAATAGGACCAAAAACATCAAATACCTAGGAATACTAACAAAGGTAACCAAATTAGTATCTTTGTACTAAAAATAACAGAACATTGATCAAATTTAACTAGAGAGTAATTCTATGTTCACAAAGTAGAACTTTTTAGTACTTTAAAGATTTTACTTTTACTCAATTAGACATACAAGTTTAATTCAATTGTAGTGAAAACCTCATCAGATTTTTATATATTTATCCACTAATATTAAAATTATATAAAAATGTAGTGTCTAGAATTGTCAAAATAATGGTGAATAATAAAAAATTCAAGATTTATCCTAACTGACATACTATAAAAATACAAAAAATAACAGCATGGATTTGGCACAAAGTTATACAACTAAAGGAGCACAATAGAAAGTTCATAAACAGACACACTCATGGTGCTTATTTAATATTTGACTAGAATATGAATAAGCAAAAAAATAAAGCAGACACAAAGAATAAACATTGATCCCATATGTGTAAAGTTCAAAATTAGGCAAAACTAATCTATAGGTTAGGAATTAACCTAGTAGTCCTTTTTTTTTGGTGGGGGTGGGGTGGGGAGGGAGAGTAGATAGTGATTGGAAGAAGACTTTGGAGGTTCTTGAAATGACCTATTTCTTGATTTGGATGCCTGGGTGTTCACTTTGTGAAAATTTATTATGCTTACAATTTGGGCATTTATTTGGTTGTTATACTTTAATAAAAGAGTTCACAAAAATTAAAAGCACTTCGCTAGCAATAACCAAAAGCAAATATTATTTAAAAAAATAGAAGTGATTCAAGTTACAATAAAATAAAAATATGAAGGCTGTCCAAGAACAAATTTAAGATAAAATATGCAAAATTGTTACAGATTATCAAATGCTACAAAAGAGAATACTTGAATAAATAAAACACCATACTCATGAATGAGAAAACACAGTGTCATAAATGTTGATTAAGCCTCAAGTTCAATGGAACAGAATTTCCTTATAATTTTTCATGGAATTTCCCAATTTGTCTCTTATATACAATAAATTTCAAATAGTCAAACAAAATCTAAAAAATAAAACATGTGAGGTTTTTTGGCCTAACATGTATAATTAACTTTAAATGTCTTAGCTCAGAGGCCAACAAACAGATCAAAGGAATATATAAATATACATATTAGGAATACATACTAGGAATAAAATACAGCATTACAAGATGGCAAAAAAAAAAAAGGTGAACTACTCAGTATCTGATATAGTAATAATTGACTTTAATATGTTGTTGAGCTCCTATCTCAAAAACTGTTTAAAACTAAATTATAAATCTAGTTCTATTAAAACATCAATGTAAAAAATTAGGCTTTGTGGAAAGCCAGGATGGCTCATTGGGTTAAGTGCTCACTTTGAAGCCCTGGGGACTGAGGATTGAATCCTGGTCCATGAAGACCCAGATGCTGAACTGGGGTGTCCTTCCCACGCAGGAGGCCCCCAGTTTGGTTCACGGCCCCTGGTTCATCCCTGGCTCAAGGGGGCATGCCTTCCATGCAAGAGGCCCCCAGCCCAGTTCTCACCCTGCACGGCCCCTGCCCACCTGTGTGGAATGAAACCATGTTGAAAGATGATGACATATAACTATGGAGACTGCTCTGGGCCCTCCTCCTTCTCTCTTTCTCTCTCTATCTCTGTCTGTCAAAATCAATAAAACAAATCTTAAAAAAAAAATTAGACTTTGTAACTGTTGAAGAAAATATAAATTAATGTCTTTATGACCTCTATGAAGCAAAGTATTTCTTAGACAAGTCCTTCAAAGCAAAAGTCACTAAAAGTAATAAATTTGGAACTTATCAGAATTGAGTGTTCTATTTTGCCAAAAAAATCAGAAAGATCATCAAAAAGCAGGGAGAAAATAAAAAACTAGAAAAAGGTAAGTATGTAATACATTTTAAAAACTTTTATAAGTTAATAATACACAATTATAATAGAGACATTAAAGAGGGTATATCAAGAGAGTTCACAGAACAGTAAATAGAAATGGCAAATTCACTTCTATTTTGACAAGATTATATTGGCTGTGTGGAAAATAGACTATAGGCAAATGAGGCCAATAAAAGTCTATAGTATAATAATAATTTAGGCAAGAGATATTAATGGTACAGATTAGGACAGTCGTGGGTAAAATTCTGATACATAAACATAGTGTCTATTAGGCAGTTAATAATTGAGTGAGTTTTAGGAGAGAGTTTAGGATCAATAAATATATAAATTTGTAAGTCTTCAGGTGTTTGATACTAGACTGAGCCTATCAATAACCAAAGTTGTGGTTCGACTGGTCCTTATGATTCTTATTATGATGGCAATTTGCCTTTCAGCAATAAACATCAGGAAACTTTGAAAACATACAAGTTTATTACTTACAAGCCCTGGAAAATACACAGCACACCTGGGGACACACAGCAAGGTTCTGATATTATTGGGATTAAGGGTGGGGTGCCTAGAGTTTGTGGGCATACCTTTATTGGTGAATTTAAAACATAAGAGCTGGGATTTAAATCAGGGAAAGAGAAAATAAACAACCCAAATCCTCAGTTATTAAAAGAAACCAAGATTTCTAAACTGGAGTGTCTCAGTCCATGGAGGCAGTCTGGCTCTTTATCTCATGTGGTCATAACATATTTATTCCAGAAAGCAGGCTTTGAAATAAGTACCTCATTGAAATAGATGCCTCCAAAATCAAAGCTTTGATCAAATACTTGCATTATATAAAAGAAAATAAAAGTGTAGAACTTAAATACTATTTCAGGGGATAAGTAGTTAAGCCCAAGAGAATTAATAACATCATCAAGAGTGACTACAGAAAAAAAAGAAAAATGAAAAAAACAGGCCAAGAATTGAATCCTGATGCACTCTAAATTTTAAAAGTTGGAGAGGATGAGCAAAAGAACTTGGAAGTGGGGACAAAGGATAAAATGTAAATGAAGCATGCCAAGAGGAAATATGAATTGAGCGTATGTTAAAACCTTCCATGAGTTCAAGTAAAGCAAGACTTAGAATTTACTATTTAATGTACCAAAATAGGTCTCTAAAAACATGTGAAGACAAGGTTTGGAGTGGTAAAGATTTAAGATAAAATAGGAAGAGAGAAAATAAAACAAAAATTACAAATTTTCTAGAAATTTTGTTGGAAATATGGTTGTAACTGGAGAGAGAAGTAGAATTAAAATGTTTTGTTGTTAACCTGCCTGTAGTTTTGTTTAGGTGGTAGAAATAACAGGATGGATACATGCTGATGGAAATTTTTCAGTAAAATAGATGAATGGATTATCAGAATGGTAATGGTAGATAAACTGGGAAGAAAAAAAAATATTTCTGAACTATAATTGAATAAGTGATAATATCTTCACTAAATTAGAAATTCTTGTTTCAATAAGAAAAAGTTGAATGCCTCAGTAGAAAAATGAGCAAAAAAAAATGGCCAATTTATAAATGAAGAAATGTAAATATTTACTAAAAGATGACTTATTTTTTTTAAGATTTATTTTATTGTTTTTGACAGTGACAGAGACAGACAGAGACAGAGAAAGACAGAGAGAAGGGGGAGGACCCAGAGCTGTCTCCATAGTTGTAGTCATCAGTGTTTATGACTTGGTTTCATTCCACACAGGTGGGCAGGGACCACACAGGGCAGGAATTGGACTGGAGGCCTCCTACATGAGAGATATAACCCCTCGAGCCAGGGGCTGAACTGGGGGGGCAAGAATGGATCTGGGGACCTTCTACATGGGAGACATACCTCAGTTTAGCATATGGGTCTGCACAGGCTGGGGCCAGGATTTGATCTTCAGTCCCTTGGGCTGCAAAGCAAGCATTTAACCCACTGAGGCATTCTAGATTACCCAATCTTATTTTTTAATAGAAACAAAATTCATATTTACTAGAGATTAAAATTATAATTATTATAATATTTAAGCATCTTCCCCTGTCAAATTAATAGAAAATAAAATTAGAATAACAAAACCAAGTTTTTGTATAATCATTTTTCAGTATTATCTAAAGGGAAATATATAATTCTACATATATGAATTTAACCTCAGAAAAACCTTGGAAAAATATGCAAGATTTATTTCCAGAGATGTTAGCTTTTAACAGTACTGTTAAGCTATTAACAATGCTGAGAAACTAAGACAACCCAAAGATCTGCCAACACAGGCTTGGTTACATAAATTATAGACATTTTTACAATAGAATAAAAATCAGTTATTGAAAATTATTATATTGATATTCATGTACATAAAGACATTATCAACAATATATTAATTGACATTAAAACATTATCCATTTATTCTAAAATTTAATAAGTAAGCATAGGAACAAGTTAAGCAGATTCTCCAATATGCAATGTTTTATTTCTAAATTGAGCAATTATAAATGCTATTCACTACACACAAATTCTGTATCTATATATACCTAGTTTTGGAATAAAAATAAATATTTTTAATAAATATTAAAACATATTTAAAAAAATTTTAATCTTAACAACTTTCCAAATAAAAAAAGTCTCTTAATGCAAAGTAAGATTTACACTATCAGAGGTGTGATTTCCAAGATCATAATGATAGAAATAAAAAAGAACTAGACCTTGGAATTTACTTCAATTCTTTCACTGACAAGAACAATATCAACCACCTCCATCTCAGTGAATAACACCATTATTTTTTCTCAGAAGCCCGTCTATCTCAAGAAAAAATCCAATCTCTCTTCATTACTCACACCTGAACAAGATGTCTATTTAGTCAATTTTCCAGACCAAGAAAAACAAGAGTTCCACAGTTCACGCTAACTCTCAAAACCCCCAAATGATTATATCAAATAGATGTGGTCCAAAATTGAGACTTTTAAGGAATAATAAGAGCCATTTTATCTTGAAGGTGCCTCTGCTTTTAAAACTAAAGGACACAAACTTCCGCATAACTCTTTGTCACTGGAGATCAATGAGATTCAACTCTCCCTTGAGGCTGATTGCTCAATTATTTTGTGGTTGTTGCTGTTGTTTGTTTGTTTGTTTGTATCATGATGGCAGACTTGACTGTAACGTTCTTTTGTAATTATTATCTTCAGTGATTAAATTGAAGCTTTGAAAATTGTGCCATTCTGCTTTCGTTGCTTTAAAATAAATAACAATGATTACAGGAAGGCAAATTTTAGTGGATACCTAAGAAGCCCTAAAAAGCCTGAGATGACAAGTGATCATTGATCTTTACTGGGATGCTTGATTCTTGCCTGGTATGGACACTTTTGACCTCCTTTTAAATCTTTACACAGAAATTTTATGAATTATTCCAAGAATTAAAAGATTCATGATTGTCCCTTGAAAACTTATGTAAGGATCACCCTACGGCAAAAAGCAACTTTGTTGTAAATTTAATGCTTAAAGTGCTTTTCATTGGTACAACCTTCATAATATTATAAATTTCAGATCCACTGTTCAATGACTTAAAAAATATGTTATTTCTGTAATATCAAACTCCCCCAAGGTATCAAGTGGAATAACAAAATATAATTCTTTATAAGTTATATGTTTAAAAAATGAACAACTCTGCTTCTCTCTCTCTATATATATATATGTGTATATATATATATATTTGAGATATATATATATAATTGAGATATATATATATATATAATTGAGATATATATATATATATATATCAGTTAGCATATTTGGTGGGTGGCAATTCGCAGACAAGATCTCTTTTATCTATATAGATAAGACAACTTTTTAAAGCAGAGTTTCAGGATCACACATTAAACTAAGAATTAGCATTACTGAAAGAATAAAGAACTAGGTATGTATTTTTTAGAGTCCGTACATTCCTAGACTGAATGTGTAACCATACTTACATAGTTAGGCTTATGATTTCTATAATAAATGCATCACTGAAAAAAATTAATAGTGTACACATGAATATATATAACCTCAAAAAAAAATTTCTTAGTGATTTCTAAATATCTCCTACATGTCCTATAAACATTATGAGTATTAACTAATATCCTGATTAGTTAGTATTTCAAATATCTCTAGTTGTAATAATCTAGAAAGAAATATACATGAGTTTTGGGGTCAGATAAATGGTTAAATTATGCCTCTGCCATATACCAGTTGTGTAAACTTCAAAAAGTTATTTAGTTTCTCTGAATCTCAATTTTCTCCTCATATAAAGTGAGGGTAATAATATTATACAGATTATATATAACACTTGACATATAGTAAATGCTTCCTAAGTAGTTAGTAGTTGTAATTATATAGAAATGAGTATATTTCTGAAATAACTTTTCAATTGCCTACAAAAGACGTCAAAATGAATTTTTTTCACTGTTAAAGCAATAAAGCTACAACTATAAATTTATAGGCATTTGAATACATGTTATCTTAAAACCATTTATGGAAAAAATGAATTAATTCATTCAATATATGAATACAAATGTGCTTACACATTCATTTTCACCTCTGGAAACTTCTGTTGACATCCTTGCTACAGTCTTGAGTGAAAATGAATTTAATGGTCTGCCTCATCAATAGCTCTATTATCTCAAAGCTGCCATGCAAAGTCAGTATAATTTAGTACAATTGTCATTCTGTCAGGCTCTGCTCAAAACTAAACCAGGATCAAAAATAGCCAATTGTTTTACAATTCTTCCCAGCACATTGGCAGAACTGTATTCATAAGTCCTGGTGCCCATATTATCTTAGATTCAAGCAATGACGTAAAGATACCTTATTCATGTTCCAGAGCTGTGGTTTTCGAACTTGTCTAAACATTACAATCAACTGTAACCTTTTAAGAAATATTTATGTCCAGACTTGAACCCAAAAATTCTGATTTTTGGTCTTGGGTGGGAGTCAGGCATTGGTATTAATAGATTAATTAATTAATTAATTAATGCCCAGACAATTTTATTTGCTGAAAAGAAAGCTGTCTCCTGTTTGTTACTCTAGGTGGGTCCATGGACCCAGAAGTTTTGGCATCATCTGGGAATCTGCTAAAAATGCACATTTACAGTTCTCACTACAGAGCTCCTGAACAGAACCTGTATTTGATAAGATCCTCAAGTGAATCACACACACATTTTAGTTCTTCAAGTGCTATCTATCCAAGTTTGCCTGAAATGTCCATGTAAGCTACAAATGAAATCCTACATGAGACTCACTAATTAAACTTTTTGGTTACATTAGTAGAAAAAGTAGGGTGGAAAATGATGCGGAGGTAATATTCACATAGTTTTATTTTTTTTTAAGTCTGAAACAAAGAATTTTTGAATGCTTTGAGAAAAGGAAACTCACACTATTTTTAAGGATCATCATCATCATGATTACCATCATCATCAAAGGGTATTCTAGCTTTCCATTGGAGTACAAGAAATGCCATCTTAAGCATACTGGTACCTTAGATTTACAACCGAATATTTATATTAAGAGCAAGTAAAATTTCATAATTTTAATAGGTTGAATCAAGTAGCTTATATTTAGTTCCTAAAAGAATATGCATATCAATATCTATACATAAATACATGTGGCACTAATTTCACACTCATGGAAGGCTTTATAAAATGATCATAAAACCATATATATCCAAATCACTAGTTTCAGAAACCAAAAACTAAGCTCTAGATGTACTCACTTGGATCTCTCAGCTAATGGAGGAAGGAATATGTGTTTATACCTACTTGTGTATATAAGTATATCTACAAACATCTCTAAATATAAAAATCTATATCTCTATTAAGCTAAACTTAAGGTTCTTCATATGTTTCCAACTCTCATCCATGACCACATAGATCATTCTAGGCTACTTATCTGACTTACCTGTGACTTCTCACTCCCATAATGAAAAACCTAGCTCACAACATCCATTTACTTAATTTTTCACTTCTGGTATATCTGTATAGTGTATCAGAATTACTAACCTGTAACCCTATGGGAAGTGGCTTTATCAACTAGAGGATATTGCTCAGGTACAGTTTGTTTTGCCCTTAGTCTTAAGTACTACACTAATTTCCAAAGTTACATAGGCCAGTACTATTTCTCCCAAACCTTTAAGTAGTATTGTTTCATACATTTGCATCATAGTTAATTTGTTTTACCCCATTCTGCATTTCATCCTGGGGAACCCAAATCTCCTAAATTCTTTTTTTTAATTTGCATGTGTTTAGGCTCCCTTTTTGTGCTGTGAAGTTCTACAGGTTTTGACAAATGAATGGTGTCATGTATCCAACATTAGAATATCATAATAATTTCACCATTCTCTACTTAGAAAAATAGTAAATCAAAAGCAAAGCAAAAGCTTTAAGTAATACCAAAAGCAGTATGCATACCTGTAGAGATTGCAGAGATAGGTGTCTTTGTCAAAGACGTGAAGAAGGCAGGGGTGGCACTTGGTCAGATCCAGCAAATCCAATGCTGCTTGAAATGTCACTGGCAAATAGGGATGCTGCTAGGAGTCTCTGGCAGGTTCCTACAGAGGAAACACATTGCAGATTCAGGATTTTAGAGCAACCCCCTACCATATTCCGTGGGTAACTGATCTCCTGTTGAAAAACACAATTTGGCTTGCTATTGGACCTTATTTGGGACTGAACGCTTAACCATGGACCATCAAGTTACCATGTGACCTGAGCTGCCCATTATGAAATGGGTGTTGTCTGGTCCCCTGAGAGATAAGTTGGGCAGTCACGGCAGCAATGTACCATCAAACTCAGATGGACCCTGAAAGCAAAAATAAGTTACATGACGAAGGGGCCTAAATGCCCATTGTCTTTGGCTACATCATCTCTCTTCTGCTCTACACATTTAGCCTTCTGGAGTGTTGCCTACAATCAGCTGACAGTGGGAAAACAAAACAAAAGGAAACAAAAAACTTGTGTCTGGTTTGCTGATAGTTCTTCTATGCATACAGGCACCACTCGTAAGTGAATGACTACATCACCCCAGCTCCTCTCTGGGACATTCCTGAAGGATAGCAGTGAAGGGAAATGCCCCCAGTGGGCAGAACTTTGAGCAGTGGACCTGGTGATTTATTTGCTCATTTTGAGTGTTTAAGTGGCATTTATGAGAACTGTAAATCCATAATAAATATATTTCTAAAAAGAAAAAAAAAAACATTTATTAAAAAATTCCTAAATTTTACTTACTCGGTTTTTAGATCTGAGGATATTTCACACTACATTATTAGGTTGAGTTTTGTAAAAGCAAAGCAAAATGAAAGGTCAAAATGTAATTGTTCTCAAAAATCTTCAACCAGAGATTTGCTGTGAGCATAGTCAAAAGAATACCAGCGTAGAATGTATTTTTGTATCTCTTTTACTAATTGCCTATTACCTAATCCTTAGGGTGCAAGTCATTTTTCATAATGATAGTAATTGCAGTAGAGATTAAAATGGCTGTTAACCAATGCAATGTGAAACTTTATGTCAAAGAAATATGTCAAAGAAATGGAAAGGTAAAGAAAGGAAGAGGCAGAAGAAGAGGAAACAGTGGAAAAAAAATTGTGTATGGGTTCTAACATTATAGACATGGAAAAAGAAAGAAATATACCAAGTTTAAGAATGAAACCATAAAATTTGCATTCAAGCATTTTTTTTCTAGTATGAAGAATGTTCAAAATCATATATTCTGATGTTTTGTGACAGAGTAGAGAATATTTCATCGCTAATTATTCCTTCTAATATTCCAAACACGTTCTGACAGCAGTATGATGGGGAATTCAGTGATAGATACCTGCTTTTGTACTTTGCCAATGGTCAGTCTAATGTTTTAATCAACTATAAGTAAAAGCTTTCACAGCCACAGGGAGAGAAGGAATTGCCTCCTTGCCATAGGTTGCAACAAAGTGACATCCTTTCCAATACCAAAATGTCAGCCTAGTATAGAATACAGAGTAATAACAATTGTATATTATTCTATAGTTCATAAAAATCATCTACATAAAATATCTTATTTACTACTTACAACTCATTAAAGGAGCAATTATTAACATATTAAATTATTGGCCCAATTCACAGCTAATATCTAATGGGGCCTTACTAATGACTTAAGAAAAAAAGACTTTTTGTCATTACATCATCTAGAAATCCAGAAGTAAAGTACTCCTGAAAATGAAAGACCCAGCTAGACCCTTCCTAATCAGATCAGCAGTCTCCCAGAGAGAAGAGGGATAATCTTCCATATATTCTGATGCACACAAATCTCTTTTCTAGTCAAGGAGAGATACATTTTAAATTTTGTATTCTAAAAACATGGAGAGGTCATCTTGGATAGACATAGGAATCTTTTATGCTAAATTGTGGCATAACCCAATACTGTTTTAATAATAATATATTTATGTTGAGTCATAAAGAAGCTACAAGCTATATTAAGAATAACAAGATACTAGTTTTGATGACTAGGAAAGTTTTGAAGATGGGTGAATTAAAAATAAATGGTGTACAGGATTGCTATAAGATCTTTAGAGATACAAAATCTGATTCATGAATTTAGGTAGCTTTTGTATGGGAAATTAACATGATTCAGTGGTAGTTTTCAAGGGTACTACCGTGAAAATCATTGCAGGACCTTACTGTCACAGAACAGAAATGCTCACAGACCAAATTAAAGTATTTAAATCACAAAGACTATTAAATCAATTTAAGAAGCAAGAGGAAAGTTTGGGTATGTTAACACACTTAGGATAAAGGTATAAGTGGATAGAAGGAACACACTACCCAAATCCTAGTTGCCCAATGTTTATTTATATCCCAGCTTTGGACCACATAATCCATTTCCAATAATAATATAATGTTGTAATTGAATATATTATATATTACCTGTAAATATATATATATATATACATATATATATATATGTTAAATATATGTATTATATGTTTTTAATTAAAAGAACCAGAGTTGTGGTTGAACTAATAAGCTCACAGACAGAGGTTCCTTTGGCTAACAATGCAGAGAGAGACACAGGGACAAGGTTGCCAGACCAGTAGTTGTAGTTTGCTGGGTTTTTATTTGTGTTTTGGGGTGAAAGACATATAAGTTAGACTAGGTGTCATCAATGAGAAGTCAAATTAAAACATTGTGGCTATGTGAATACCTCTAATGTCATAAATAATATATTAGAGCTGTCTGAAAAAAGATCCCGCTATAAATGCCTTTATTTTTCATATTACATAACTAGATACTTTCAGTACAGCTTATATATATATATATATATATATATATATATATATATATATATATACGCACACACATTTTATATATATATAATCTTTATAAATATTAAATATTTCTGCTTCCTTCTATCCCCTTCTACCCACTTTTAATGTACCATATGATATATTTATACCTAACACATCTTATGAACACTTGTTTTCTTTTTTCCTAAGGCAGAATTGAACATTCAGAAGCAATTTTAAAAATTCACATTGCAATAGCCCTAGACTTACCATTTTGGAGAAGCCCAGTAGCGCAGCACATTCTCATGCAACCACTCTCCATTTTGATGAAAAAGTCCCCACCACAATGGTATGAATTAGCCTTATTCAACAAAGGAAAGATTTTTCCATACCCTATATAGTGAGCATGGTTTCATATGGAAAATGTGTAATATAAAACATGATTAGAACATGGAATATAATTTGTATATAAGAAAAGAAATCAAAAGACTAGTTACAAGGGAATGTATATTTTAATATCACAATAGCAAATGTTTTGTTTTGTTACCAAAATCCTGTTAGTTCGTTAATTTTTTTAAATCCACCAAATTTTGAATAAACTATAATGTTATACAAACTTTTACAGTTTAATGATGAATTTGCCTATGAACACAGATATATTAACATTGGCATCTGAGTGCGTTCACATGAGAAATGTTCTATTTTAGCTCACTGAGTTATCTGCTGCTCTACTTAGGTATAAGGCAACATGGCATTCTTAATTAAGTTTTACATTATTCTCCCATTTTGAGAGAATTCATACAATTTATACAATTATATACTAAGGAAAAGAATATGTGTTAAAAGAGTGAAAGGTAATCTACAATCATAGAAACATGGCTTATATAATTTATATAAGATTATCTTCATTTTACAATATTGTTAGGTTATCATGAAAGATCATGAGTTACATCAATCAGGCA
>PVKE010039077.1:0-15169 GCA_004027555.1 Craseonycteris thonglongyai
GGATAGCTCAGTGGGTTAAGCACTCACTGTGCAGTGCCAGGAACCAAGGATCGAATCCCCGCCCCGGCCCATGCGGACCTATATGTTGAACTGGGGAGTTTCTCTCTGTCTCTGTCTCTGTCTCTGTATCTCTCTCTCTCTCTCTCTCTCTTTGTCAAAAACAAAAATTAATTAATTAATTAATTGAAGAAATAACTTTCATAGAGCCATTTTCTGCCTTCTATTCTGTGTATTTATGGAGTGCAGCACCCAAGCAATACAATTTGTTTCTAGGTGCTAATAATAAAATGTCTTTGTGTATTTCCACCCCCTGAAAATCTTTGCTTTGTGTAAATTTACTGTGACCACACAAGACATAACAATAACAGACCAAACGAAAGAAAGAGGCCCAAGGATTTCTGTTTTGCAAGTTGGGAAGGATGCCCAAAGTGACAACATTTAGGTCTTCTCATTAAATGGATACCAAGCTGTCTAGTCTCAAGGTTCAGATTAAAAAAAAAAAAATCTACTAGAAAGGGAATCATCTCTAAATATGGGCCAGAGAATTCAAGATTTCAAGTTTATCTTCCTCAGTGCATGAGACACTGAAAGAGATCAAAGGTGAAATGTTTAATCTTCGTGAGTTCAGTTAAGGACACATTCCACTAAGGAAAAGCTGTGGGGCTTAAGATTGTTTTATAAAAGTGTGAAGAGAATTGTTTGGCACTCGATTGTATACGCGCAGTCACAACAACTCTTTTCTTTAAATACAAAGCCCTAAATCACCCCATCTAAAATTATGTTTCCTCCCAGCATCACTTAGTAACCGCACATAGGAATGAGCACTGGCATGGAGGCAGCCCCCACAGATCTTCATATGCAAGAATCCTGTTCAAGACACTTGGGTTCTTGTCCCATGTCTTGGGCACTAATTAGCTTCATGGCTCTCACACTGCCTCAGCTTATGTGTCAAATGAGGAGGTTGAAATATTTTTAAGTCTTTAAAGTCTCTCCCAGTTCTAAATCCCTTAATTCATGCCTGAATCCCTGTTGGGATTTGGATTCAGTCACCGACTTGGTCTGAAGAGTTTCAGGAGCATTTGGTGCAAAGGTTCCTGCTTTTTGCAAGAGTTGGTTCCTAGGAAGAATTTATACCACCTTAGCAGAATGAACAGAGAAAGCTGTCCTTTCCACAAGAGTGTAAGCAGCCTCCAAATTGGGGTGACTGTGTAGGTAGGGCTAGAGGGAAGGAGTAGGCAGGGCAAGGCCACCATGATGGTGACAAGGCAGCTGTACCACCAAGATGACACTGGCCGGATTTCCCTTCACTACTACTCTGACCTCAGGCAACAGGGCACTGACCTCACAGGCTTCACCTTCTGCAGCCCTGACTCACAGGCCTTAACTGAAGAACAGGAAGACTTCTGTGACTGGTCATGTTTATAGAGCAGCCCTAGCTGTGTGTATTAATTAATTAATTAATCAATCAATCAATCAATCAATACTCTCAAGTAGCCAACTGTCTATCTGGGTAATTTCACAACAGAAGGTGTCAGAAGCAAAGAGAAGTAACCTGTACAAGAAGGGCTTTTTTTTCACACAGGTGACATAAATTCAAGCTGCCTCAATAGCTTTGTGCTTCTCTTACCCAGCAGAGAAGAGAGACATCCTCCCTGCTCCTCCCCACCCCACACCCCTGCACACATACCCAATTGGGTGCCTTGTCCCTATTATGGGCTATACTGTGGGCAAAAGGCCAATGACAACTTCTCATTAGATAGGAAAGTTTTGTTTGAACTCACCTACCAGAAGAAGATTCTAAATTCAATTTCTTTGCCTTGATTTATAGATGATAAACATACTGCCTTGCTCAGGATACTATTTTCCAAAAAGTTACACAAAATAAAATATGTCAAAATAATTTTCAAATTTTATACTTATAAATGTACAGTCTCTAAAATGTAGCAAGATGTTGTCAAAGTATAACTTGCTTAAGAGTAATACTGTAAATTTAAATTTGTACTTGGCTATAATATATATTTGTCATTTTTTTTGACAAACTTTTTATCAACTCCCTTCTGAATTATGTCTGTCAATTCTCTTCTGTTTTATGTGAATCGAAAATTGACTTACATCTCAAAAAGACATGATATAAAGAAATTTTCTATTTGGAAAAATCCACAATATGAGCTTATATTTTTCTACCTAGTCCCACAACCTTGCATTGGGTATTTTTAGCCTAAGCCAATCTTTCAATATCTACTTTATGTATGTAAATAACACATGTTCCTTTTAGAAATGCTACATTCAAAAAATGTAGTAACTGACTGCCTACTGCTGTCACTCACTCCAGTCTTAAGGTTCTAATTCAAGTTCCTGGGTCACTAAATTCCGCCCTTATCCTATTGGATTCATTATGAATAACACAAGGATGATCACACTTGTAATTACTGCCAGACATCTTGCCATCCTCTTTGAAGTTCCCAAAAGCAACATGCTCCAAATGTGTGCTAATAATTGTTTATTAGTTGGTCAGGTTACAAACAAACCTTAGCTTACTCAAAATAAAATGGCTTTTTTTTTCCATTTTTTAAATTTGAATTACGTTTCTCAGTTAAACACTGAGTATAAATACTCATATGCATAAATACATGAGCTGTTTACATGAAAGAATTGTTATAAATAGAAGTCAACCTATTAACAACTTTGTTTTAGGACAGTTATTGGAAATAATTCAGTGTTGGAAATAGCCAAATCCACTAAACAGAGAGATTATTTTCCCAATAAGGTAAATTGTGTTTTTCAACGATGATGATTCAAAAATGATCATTTACAATCACTTATCTTAAAATTTTTGAAAATCTAATGTCTAAAGTCTTTCAGCTCTCTGTTTTTCTCATTCCCCTGACATTATATATTAAATCTCATAATATCGTTTTGAAAGCCTTTTTCTGCCTTCCTTCTGCTGACTCTACATCCTATTTTTATACAGTGAATTTGTTGACAATTTGATACCCAAAAATGAATGCCTGTTTTCACCTATCTTCATAATAACTACAATTCAAGCACAATGTAAAACATTAGACAAAAGACAAAAACATATAGCTACGAAGAAATTGTTTTCTAATTACAAATTCTCTGAGCCAGTTCAGTATATTTGCTATAAATTCCATTAACATCTTTGCAATTGAATTAACTATGACTTTTATACCGCCCTTTATGGAGAAATGACATAAAGTTGATATACAAAATTGTGCATTATCCTGAAGGATTGCTTAAGACATAATGGTAAAGACAAAACAATTACCTAGGCTGAAATCCAAAGGGAAGGAAAATCATGAGATCAGATGTGGCTTCCCCATGACCTGAACAGAACTATTACAGTACTTCTACCAAAGGAGCAATTCTCCTTACCAGCAGGAAATTCACTGAAACTCCCAAGTCACTTGCAAACTTGTTGTTATAGATGTGACATCAGCTCATATCCATAAGCATAGTCCCATAATTTTTCAATGTAAACATTTAAAGCCCCACATGATGATTTCATAGGCCTGCATTGTTCTCTTGATAGCTAAGATGACAGACTGCAAATAATATTTGGCCAAGTGACAGTAACCCTGCAGATGCCTGCCTAGGAGGGCTGACCATCACAACAACAGTAACTTACATGTTTATATGTTGATTTCCCTGTCATCATAATGTTCAAGTGTTGTAACACATCAAAAATTACAACACAAGAAACTGCCAAAGGCTTACACAAACTACAAAGCCATGCTCTCCTTGATGAATGATTCAGATAATCACAATGAAGAAAAAAAAATCAACAAGGTTCATACACTGAAACTAATATTGAAGAAAACAAATAAAGCTTTACTGTATGAAAAAAGAACATAAGGTTCTGGCCTAAAATCAAAGATTTCTATAGTTGGAAAGAGCCTTAGAGGTCATCCAATGCAGAAATTTCTTGTACAATATTCTTTATTTATTGTTAAATTTATTGGTTAGTAAAAACTACATAGGCTCCAGGTGCACAGTTCTATAGTACCTCATCTATGTGTTGCATTATGCATTCACCACCCAGAATCAGTGACACCATTCAGCCTCTCCTTGTTCATGTCCAGTGCCCAAGAGTGTACTATTCACTACTGAGTCAGAATTTGCCTTACTGACACTTCCACTCATTGACTCTGTTTCTATAGCTTTGAAATCAGTTTGTTCCTCTCTGTACTAGCTCAGCTGGTTTTTAAAGAATACATTATAATAATAGCAAGCATTTACTGAGTACTTACTATGTGTCAGGCATTGGATTAAGCATTTTATACAAACTATTTTATTTATTTAGCGATTATAAGTATAAACTCTGGAGCCAAACTGTCTGAGTTAGAATTGTCTCTGCCATTTACTAGCTAAATGACACTAGAAAAGTCATTTAACCTCTCTGTGCTTCAGTTCCTCAACTATAAAATAGGAATAATAATAATAATGCCTACAGGATTAAAGGTGTCATGAGAATTAAATGCTAGCATGTAAAGTGTTCAGAACAGTCAAGCACATGATAAAAACTGTAAAAATGTTGTGGTACTACTCATTATTACTATTTCTATTATAATCCCATTTTACAGATGAGAAGTCAAGTTCAGCAAAGAATTTAGGCAACATAAGTTTGGGATCTTTCAATTAGTCTATTTAAAGCAATTCAATACTGGGTACTTTTTTCAGTACTTGAATTGTTTTAAGAGTTTGAAGCCAAGAGTGTTGCTTCTGCAAAAGAAGTACCGGTATTCCTAATATTATATTCTCCCATGAGACAAAATCATCCAGTGCTAAACCAAGATGATAAAAGTGTATTTGTAAAATTAGATTATAAAATGTAGCAAGAATCAAAATTGTTCAAAGCCTTTGATTCAATAATTTTACTCGTGCAAAGTCATTCTAGCAAAATAATTAAACAAAACAAGCAAATTACCTACACCCCAAATCTTCTTTATACTTTACAAGCTCTGTTCCCCATAATATATTAGCAATATAGTTAGAAAAATTATAATAAATAAACATGAAGGTAAAATACGTAGTTAGTTAAATAATAATTATGACATATGAAAGGTAAAGAAGTTAACAATAAATTTTTAAAAGATCCCACAATTCAGTTATATTGAAATTATCACTATTAAAATATGTGTGCTTAAAGATAAAACTAGGGGAAGTCGGGATGGCTCGGTGGGTTAGGCGCTCACTTTGCAGCCCCAGGGACCGAGGATCGAATCCCGGCCCCGGCCCGTGCGGACCCACATGCTGACTGGGGAGTGCCCCCAGTTCAGTTCTTACTGGGCAAGACCCCGGCCCAGTTCCTGCCCTGTACAGCCCCAAGCCCACCTGTGGAATGAAACTATGTGAAAAAACCGATGATGGGCAACTATGGAGACTGTTCTGGGCCCCACCCCCCTTCTCTCTGTCTCTGACTCTGTATCTCTCTCTGTCAAAAACAATAAATAAATCTTTAAAAAAATAAATAAATAAATAAAACTAGGAGACAATACCCCAAAATGGAAATAGTTCTGTTAAAAAGGGCATAATCACTGGCTTACTTCAAAAAAATTATTTTCAGTATTTATACAATAGGATGCTATACAGTAGTGAAAATGAGCTAAAACTACATGTAATCAATATGAATAAATCTTGAGCAAAAATATGTTTCAGTAAGATAGATATGACATAATTTCATTTATACAATAGACTCCCCATTAAGAACTCAAGCAATCAGCATTCTCAAGCAACTAGCAAAAAAATCGAAGAAATACTACACTTATCGAGCATCAAGCAATCCCCATGGGTGCTGGTTACCTGAGAGTCTACTGTACAAAGTTTTTAAAACTTATAAATGCCAAATCATATATTGTGACAAACATGCATACACATGTGGCAAAAGTTTAAATATTTGACTGAACAATAAACACCAAATTTAGGCTAGTGATTATCTCTGGGGCTCAGGAGGAAAACTTGACCAGGGAGAGATTACTTCTTACACTGTTTGGAGAGTAAATTGGTTATTTAACAATATTATCTCCTACCAGTGGTTCTCAACCAATCTGAGGAGTTTATTAAAAATAAACTGGGCCTCCCACTCTAGCTTTGACTCAGTTGGCTTAGACCAGGGCATCAGTACATTAAAAAGCTCCCAGTTGATTCTAATGAGCACCCAAAGATGACAACTAATGTATTTTTGGTATAGCTAAAATATAAGAGATAATTAAAACAGAGCTTTAATGTTGTTATATTGTTTTAGCAATAAAAATACAAATATATATAATATATTGATTGATTGATATAATATAATGTATTGATAAAATTAGAGAACCTTGCAGCTCTCCAAGCCCAGGTATCCATGGGCTCTCTCTGCTACCCACAGTACAAGGAATCCAGCATGTGCATTATGCAAGAGTAGAAACCAAGTCCAAACAGATTTGGGAAACAGTACTGTTTAAATTGTCATGCCAGCAACAGCACAACTGAAAATGACACCCCCACAGTATTGTTTTCCCTGTAGAGTGAATTTCACAAGAGCTCCTTTGTAGAGGGCGACTTCTACGCCTGGGGCTTCCTCCTCTTCTGGGCCTCTATCTCTGACTGTAATAAAGGAAACAAGAGAAAGAAGCCAATCTGTTATGTCTCTGTAAGGCAGGCTTGTCAGGTTTCCATGATGCCAGCCAGCAGCTACAGTGGCAGAATCACACTGTGGGCCAACAAGGAAGATAACCAATTGCCTTCTGAGGCAAATGAGGATGGCCTTGAAGTCATGAGTGGAAGCCAAAGAAAACTGCAGTGGCCATGTCCTGGCCTCAGGTTAGCTAGATGAGGAAGAGGAGCCCACAAGTGTTGGTGACAGGTTTACACCACTCACTTACCAGCTGTTCACCCTCCTCAGCTTCTCCCTCTTCTCTTCCCTTTCTTCAGACTCTTAACGTGGATTCTGGTCCTTAATCCTCTCCATGTTTTTATTGGAAACCAGAGTGAGGAGTGTGAAGAAGAGGATCTTAGAGACGGAGAAAAAAAAACAACCAACAAACTTTGGGGGCAAAAACAAAACAAAAACAAACAAAAAAAATGAAATGTTGAAATAGTAGGAAAAGAGCCAGATTAATAGAATAGTTTTTATGGACTGAATTGTGGTTCCTCAGCAACTTATAATTAGTATCCTTAAAGAGAAAAGAAATGCCCTCTTTTGGTGAAAACAACAACAGTTTTTTCAGTAACTCACTTTTGTGCTCTTTATTGCACAATCTGTCACTAATGGAACCTAAGTTCTGAAAGGACAGTGGACAGACCCAGCAATAAGACTGCTAGAGTATTGTTACTAAGGGACTTGAAAATCCCACTGGTTCACAAAGGGTTAAGCATGGGATTTTAAAAAAGAAAGAGACATACGGAATGAAAGACGCATTGTTGAAATTCATTTTTATTAAAGAGCCCAAGACTTTTAAGTGGGGCTATTTCAATAAAATATTCTGGCTAAGGGAGGCAACGGGGTGCCATGTTAAAAACAGTCTTTCTTAGAAAAGAGAAATTGTGTCAGCAAGTGGTTCTTATGGTCCATTTGTAGGATGAAGTTCATTTGTAAAGGCTCAGAAAAGAAGCTTCCCAATTTTCTCTAGATTGGAGGAACAGTGATTAGTTTTGAGGAGTTACAGATGAGAGAGTATGTAAACAAGCGTGGGCAGAAACAGGAAGATTAAGGAATGCTACCACTGCTCTTATGCCTAACACACATTTTTTTTTTTTTTAATTTCTCCAGGAGATATCCTAGCATCAGAAACCAAAGCTGAGGGATTAAGCTCTGTTCCAAGACCAGTTTTGATAATATTAGTTACACTGGTAAGCAAACTCAGAAACAATAAAAATAAATCAAGCCATATTTCAGCTCCAGTGAAAAGGTAGTGTTTGCCAAAAAGGCCCCAATAACAAGGCAAAAATTATTTTCAGACTTCTAAAAGTCTAGCCCTGAAGACTAAAAAAGAAAACTAAAACCTCAAGAAAGGAAAGAGGATAAAGCAATTTCCTAGTTTTTTTAATATATTGTAGTCATTTTAAAAGAAATGCTTTAAAGACCAATGTGTTCTAGAGACTGTCAACAATATGTGTGAAGTGATCTAACAAGAATTCGCTGCACATGTGATTAGTCATTTGTGCACTCATCAAGCAAGGCATGCCAATACTTTCGTATAACCCGATGTCTTCAGAAGCAAAACTAGTCAGACAAGTTCCAGACAGAAAGAAAAATAAAAGCAAAAAAAGTAGAGACTGGGATTACATGAGAGGATAGAGCTTCTCAAAAAAGAGAAGACATAATTCTTGGTCCTATAAAAATTCACAGTCTAATTAAAATTCAAATTAATTTAAAATGCAACAAATCAATCAAATTAACAAGTCAGCACAAACTCTCCTTTATCATTTAGAGTTACCTAAATACATGATTTTATCAGATCATTCTGGGTTATAAACATGATAATAATAGCTTATATATATATATATATATATATATGAGTTTCTTTAACATCAAGATATAAATGGTTATCTCATTAATTTCATACCACTCTAAGGAAAATTCAAAAAGTGATGAGATCTCATCAATAAGTATACACACTCTAGAACAGTTGTTCCCAACCATTTTTTGATACGAGGTACCTGTTTTGAGGAAGACAATTTTTCAACGGCCGGTTTGAATTTTTCAACAGGGGGTGGGGGTGGGGGTGGGGGTAGGAGTGGCTTGGGGAAAATTCAAACATTAGGCATTAGGGTCTCATAAGGAGTACACAATCTAGACCCCTCATGTGCTCAGTTCACAATAGGGTTCATGCTTGTATGAAAATCTAATGCTGCCGCTGATCTGACAGGAGGTGGAGCTCAGGCCGTAATGCAAGTGATGGGGAGTGGCTGTAAATACAGGTGAAGTTTCACTCACTAGCCTGATGCTCACCTCGCTGCGTGGCCCAGTTCTGATACCAGTCCATGGCCAGGAGGTTGGTGACCCCTGCTCTAGAACATTGTTTTTAAGTCTATGGGACACAAGTCTTAGGTCAAAGGTCATGTTTAAGTTGTTTGCCTTCCTGCAATGGCATTGAATGTTTTTGTATAATTATTATAATGTAGCCTTTTCCAGCCTAGGGGTGATGACAGGTAAATGTTTTTGTATAATTATTATAATGCAAGCTTTTCCAGCCCAGGGGTGTCTACAGGTAAAGATAATACATTAATACCTATTTTATATCAGATTAGTCCACCTCAGGTTCCATTCTGAGACCCACCCTCCCACCCCTTGTATTGCTTGGAGGTTGTCACCCAGTGTTGGTGTCTACTGAAACAGCTCTAGCTCTACTATATTTTTTCACTTCTTTACTCATTCTTTCATATATTCATTTATTGGTGATTTTAAGAACTGTCACAAGGGGATACTGGCCACATCCCTCTAACCACCCTCATTTCCTACAACAAATTCAACTTCAATTCAAGCTCCTTAATCTTCAATCCCAATCAGATGATCACCCCTAAACCATCTTTATATTAAAATTTTAGAGGGAAGCAGAGATGGCTCATTGGTTTGAGAGCTCACATTGCAGCCCTAGGGTCTGAAGAGTGAGTCCTAATCCTGGCCCATGCAGACCCATATGCTGAACTGGGGTGTGCTTCCCACCCCAGTTTGCTCTCTCATGTGGGAGGTCTTCAGCTCACAAGAGAGTGTCTCCCATGCGGGAGGCCCCCTGCCCTGTTTCCACCCAAAGCAGCCCCATACCCACCTGTGAAATGGAACTATGTCAAAAACTGATGGTGTATAACTATGAAGACTGCTCTGGGCCCTCCCTCTTCTTTCTGTCTCTCTGTCTCTCTCTCTCTGTTAAAAACATTAAATCTTTAAGAAAAATTTTTTTTTTAATTCTAGAGATAGCACTGCATTTCTCTTTCATAAACATTTACTTTTCAGGCATTGGGCTCAACACTGCAGATATGGCCAAGATCAAGCTCTGTCCAGGTCTTTATTCTCAGAATCATAGAGTTGGGGTAGTATTCACTTGGGCTGAGATGCAGACTGAATGGAGTTAGAAAGATAATTCTGATTTCTCAAGATTCTTAAACTGTGAAAAACCTAGTAAAGGATCCAGGATGTAGGCCTCCCTGAATATTCTCAATTTAGCAAAACTAGAAGCTATAAGTGTACTAGGTACTCACAGTGTGCCTTTCAGAAATGATAGTTAACAATTACTGAGCATCGAAATACATAAATGGTTCCTATGGTCCATGCAACTATTATCTATTCTGTCCCTAATGTAGAGAATGCTCTACACACAAATTGAAACATTTGCCAGCAGGTTAATTGTAACCTTACAGAGAGGTGAAATAACTTGTTCAAGATCATGATGCTTGAAACTGGGTAGACAAGATGACAACCCTGCAAGTCTAGCCTCAAACTCTGTACCTTTATAGGGTACATGAGTTGTTGACGCCACTAGTTTCACTTGTCCTCACATTCCAGAACCCTTCACAATGTACTAGCAATAATTACTCTAGGGAGAAGCCCTCTGTGGTATAAGGAAAATAATTTTTGACTGAAAGTTCTGTTCTTGTCCCAGCTCTGCTAATTAGCCCTATAAACAATGACAAGTGTGTTCATCTCACCACCTCTCAATTGTTTCATCTAAAAAATGCTGATATGAAACTTAATGGTCTCAAAGGTCCCTTTCATTCCTAAAATTTAAAGCTTTCAGAAAAATATAATTTGACAAATTAAGAAGTGTGTCAAAATTTAAATTATAAGTCTTAGTCTATAATGACATGTTTCAACTTGAGTATACCTTAAGAAAAATCCCATAGGATCTTCATGTTTTCATAGAGGGCTTTAAAACATTGAGTTTTGATATAATCTCAACTTTGAAATGATCTCATTTCACTCACGCTTTTCAAGAGGATGAGTCCAGCTCTTGCAATGCCTTGGACTCATGAAGCTCCTCTCTCGAGGCTAAGCAAAGAAAGAGGCACTTTCTGAGTGGTATCTGGACACTATCCTTGACATTATGACATGTAAGTAGTGATGATGGCCAGGGTTGACAGGAAATGGAGTAGTGGAATGTGGGAAGGTAGGAGTGAGACAGATGGTGGCAGAGAAGAGGGTGGGGCTCGCTTGACAGGATGACATCTCCAGCTGCCCAAGCTCATTATCACTGTTGGCTATGCGTAAGAGAAACAAGCTTCACATGTATTAGTATGTACAAGTAAGTGGTTCCCGATTTAGACACAACTTATACTAACTCACTCAGCCCTTCTTCTGACCTTAATGTCCCTCTTTTTCCTTCTTCTCTTGCTCCAACTCTTGCCCACACCTGTTTGAACCCTTGCCTAGACAGTAGCTTAGAATTGGGGGATCCCTGCTTGTACAGAAGTGGAGACTGAATAGAGTTCCAAAGAGACTTCTGATTTCCTGAATCTCTTAAGCTCGGAAAAACCAAGAAAAGGGATCCAAGATGATGACATGTCTAAATATTCTCAGTTGTGTAAAGTTGGACCCAATTTATACTAGATACTCCTAGTGTTAATAGTTAATATTTACTGAGAGCTTACTAAGTGTTCTTAAAGAATTTACATGTATACCTGTACTAAAGAACTTATATGTACCAACCCATAGTTTCTCTAACAACTCTGTAAAATTGGAACTATTATCTTATGTTATAAATGAAGAATCTAGGCACTGAGAAGTTAAATAAAACTGGGTTACAAACTCAGGTGGTGTGGTTCCAGTCAACACTCCTAACTTCCACCCTCAGCTGCCTTGGTGAAGAAATTGTACCCAGGGAACCCTGGATTCATCTTAGAGATAAGGAAACGAAGGCCAGCAAGGTTCAGAGGCTTGCTTGCCCACATCCACACAGCTGGTTAAAGTTATAGCCAAGAAAGCCCTATCTCCCAACTTGTAGAACAGCAATTCTACTATCCTTTGCTGACTCCAACAGGGTTAAAAGTTGGGGATGTCTTGAGTATCTTATTCTTACTTCCTGTAGAACTTTTTCTGTGTCTTGGCCAGTTCTGCTGCTCTTCTCTGGGAGAGTTCAGCTTTTCTGAGATGTGGCACCCAAAACATACTCTGGCTGAACATCTCCATCAACAAGACCCAGGAAGAGGTCCACTGTCCTTCCTAAGACAGTTTACCCACTTTTTAAAAGAATAAAAAACAAAACAAAACATCTGTCCTTAAGGATAAGCCCAACTGCCACCCTGAGCAGAACTTGCCCCAATTCTGATAAGCTTTTCTTTTTTCAAAGTTTTCCTCTCTCTTCCTCTTCCTCTCCCTCTCCTTCATCTTCTCCTACACACACCACCACCACCACCCCAGGCTCTTGAACCGGACTGAGACATTTCTAAAACTAGCTCTACCACTTATCACTGGCGGGGGGAGGGGGGGGAGCTGGCAAAGAAAGCTATTTAGCAATTCTGTGCCTCCACTTCTTCCTCTGAAAAATGAAGATAATAAGTCTCACTGAGTCATTGAGAGGCCCTGTTGTGAGTTAATACTCATCAAGCACATAATGTTACCTATAAGTAACATTAGTTCTGCAAAGTTAATCCACCCTGAGAGATGATTTATAAATGTCTTGCTGTTATAACTTAAAAAAAAAAAAATCTCTCAAGTCCAACCAATACATAGCAATTATATGTCTGAGATAGTCCAATAGTCTGAGATAGGACAATAGTTTCATTATTCCAAGATCTGGGTCTCTCTAGTCTTCCCCTCTGTATAATCTGAAGACGTGTCTTTCATTCTTCTAGAGCATTCTAGAGGTGAGTATTAAATAAAATACACATACCCATATGCGCACATAGAAGATATTTTCTAAAGGAAAAATAATAATTCTCAAAGGTGGTGTACTTATGGTAAAGTATATTAAGAGAAGAAAATCTCCCTTTCTATGGAAGATGATCAGCACAGAGACCCTGATCCACGTGGAGATAGCATGGCACATCACTTTTTAGCCATACTAGCATTTGTCTTTTGAGCTAGTTCCAAGCTTCTAAACTCACCTAGCTCATTATTCTATATACATATCAGGCCCAAACTCTAAAATTGCAGCTTTTTCTTCTTTAAGATTAGATTCTTCAGCAAGACATCTCTTATCTCCTATGGTAATTTCTGCAAAGGATGATTGCAAACACAGATTTGAGTAACACCTTGTTGCTGTACCCAGCTCCCACTGAGGCAGCAGGTGGGGGGTGGGGGATGAAAGATTTGTTCTCTAAGTTATGTTAATTTTAACTTTTTGTGTCTTTAGAAAAATTTCAGCACACTTTATTTTAATCAAATAAAATACTTATGTACATGTACATTGTTTTTAATGTTTTTCATTGAAAAAGGATTCAAGATGATGGCATCTTTAAATATCTCAGTTGTGTAATGTTGAACCTTGAATATAACATACCATATATTAACATATCATATATATACCAAATAAAATTACATATGATAAACTTATTGACTTCAAGGTGTTTAGCCCTCTAACTAAATTCACATCTATTTGTTTCAAATGTTTCATTTTCCTGATTAGAAAGCAAATAAAGGGTGTCCCAAAATTCACGCAAGAAGTAATTTTGTACGAAAGTTGCAAATCTTGCGTGAATTTTGGGACACCCTTTATATCAATAACCACTTGAAATGTATAGTGTTGGCCTTCTAAAAGTGAAACTTAGATCTAGTTACAAGTTGAGAACCGTATTATGATTAAATAAAACAAGAGATAGGAAGCTGCAATTGAACTTACATTCCATCTTCCTGGGTAGTAATTTAAATTTAAATAAATTTTATTTAAATCAATTCTATCCTAAATTATGTGCATCAATGCATTCATTATGAATACCAGATGGAGCAGATTCAGATAAATAATGCTCAAAGATTAGTAGGATGATTAAAAAAACTGTCACCTTGTTCTGATTAGTCAAAGAAAACATCAGGGACTAAGTAAACTTTTGGGGAAGGCTGTGATATGAAAAGTGACTTTGTGACCTCAGAGAAGGGACATACTAGGAAGAAAACTTTCAAAATCTAATTTTTGTCAAATCAATCCAACTAGATTTCCTTGACTTTATATAAATTCATTTTACTTAGTGCCAATCAACTTAAATTTTTAAAAGAGAATATATAAAAAGAAATCCAAATATAAATGTCTAAGAAGTTAAATAAATTATGCATTCAGCATTATGAAATTTAAGTTTGTTTCCACCTCATCAGCCTATTTTTCAAATTCTTATTTATCTTATAGTGTGCCTCAGGTTTTTACTCAAAGAAGCCATAGTATCAAAATCAATAATGAATCGATATGAAATAGTCATATGAAATTCTGACTTGTAGAAAGCATTCAGAGAGAAATTATTTTGGCATAAAGAAGCCACTCTTTGGAAGCAACAGAGATTCAGATTTCCACTCTGCCACAGTTACAGACTGATATGGACTTTCATAAAATAAAATTAATTTAATGACATTTTTCTTTATCATCAGCACCAGAATATTATTTCATTGAATTTACTTCCCTTCTCTTACCTGCCTGTGACCTTATGTGTCCTGATGGCAGAAATAGACCATCTTTTATCTGTTCTGGGTGTGGTCTCATCCATGTTGGAGAGAACAACAGAGCAAAGCAGGATGCACATGTATGACCAAAACAGAGGAATGCCAGCAATTTTATGGAGTTTATACTCATTGATGCTTCATATTAATTTCCTGTGATTTATTTCTTAATCCTTAATTACTCTATTTTGCAATCAGGCACCAGCTGCAAATAATGCAGGTCCCAGTCACAGGATTAGTCAGTCTCCCACTCCCAAGGCCATTTTGCACATTTGCCAACAATATTCAGTATAGCAACCATCAAAGGTAACAGCAGGCAGTTGGGTAAAGAAAATAGGTTTAAAACTGTGGTTCTAAAAAAAAAAGAGACAAAGAAAGACTTAATAATCACACTCGGGAAAGCTGGGACGGCTCAGCGGGTTGAGCGCTCGCTTTGAGGCCCCGAGGACCGAGGATCGAATCCCGGCTCCGGCCCAGGCGGACCCACATGCTGAACTGGGGAGTTCCCACAGTTCGGTTCTCTAGCTGTCTCTGTCTCTGTCTCTCTCTCTATCTGTCAAAAGTAAAATAAAAATAAATATGCACTGAAGATAA
>PVKE010039078.1:0-15171 GCA_004027555.1 Craseonycteris thonglongyai
CCGTGCCCTGGACCACGTGGGTGACCCTAAACAGGGATCTTGACCTCTCTGGATCTTGGTTTCTCAGTTTGGCCTTAAGGATCTCTAAGTCTTTTCCAAGGTTAACATTCTTGGCCTACCATTTGGATTTGGCCCAAGGTGACTTTAATGTCAACAACAAGCATAGGGAATAGTATTTACGATTCCTATCATTTCATTGCCTTAACTGCTCCTCCACCTTACCTCTTTTTTATACCTCAGAACATACAGTCTGTGTCCCCAAACATGTGCACTTCAAGGAACTAATAACAAAGAGTCATGCCGTGAGAACTGTATATGGCATTTTGTGTGACATGTTGGACATCACCATGTCTTGGTGGTAATTATAGAACAGCAAACAGAAAGCCTGGGTCTCTTCCTGAGTCTGCTGGGCCCACACGACACTCCCCTCTAAGCTCAGTTATGGCTTCCATGCAAACCCCTTCTCCTTCACCCTCTGCTGGCCAGAGGACCGTGACCCCCATAAGCTCCTCAACAGCACAACCCCAAAGAAAAGGTGCAATTTAATTCTCAGCCTGAAACACAGCCCATTTGTGAGGACACCAGTCACTAGGGTATTGTTAGTGCCTTGAAATGGCCAAGAGGGATTGCTGACTCTGCGAATATCACTCCAAAGGCAGGAATTCTATTTGAATTACTAACATAACAGATGTTTGCTAGGATCCACCATACAGTCTGCATACACAGTTATGCTAATTTGGCAGAGCTACTCTTCCAGTTAGCTCTGAGCCATTAGAGCACGCAGCTAGTAGGTCCTTCTAACTAATAATTGCCTATTATTGATATTAATTAACATTTTTTGCACCTTTCCTCAGTTTTGACCTAGAATCTGTTGGTAGTCTAATCACTGTGGCCTATTAAAAGTCAAAATACAGGGGCCTATAGTAGTCACAAGCCATTTATCAAAAAGCAAACAAGGCCAATTAAACAGGCAGCCAGACAGTTGTCTTGATTTGGCGCTGACTGTTTCTTGATCACCATTATAAATTGCTAATAGGGCAGAAAGCGCTGAGCGGGAAGCATCTGTGGGGGGCTGGTTATTGCTCACTCCCCGCCTGGTGACAGGTGAGAGAGAGGCTAGTGATGGTCTTATTGATGTGAACTGCCCATCAGTTGGTAGTTATTGTTAAAGTTCATGATGCTACAGCTGATCCCGTCCTGCTGAGAGTCAATCAAATTAATTAGAGCTAGAAATTCTTTATTATTTTAGAGCACGGGTACAGAAAGAAGTCCTGTAATTTGGATCCAAAGGCAATAAAGAAAAAAAATCTTCATGTAGTACAGTGTGGAAAAAAAAAATCAGATATTGCTTCTTCCATTATTTATAATAAGGGCTGCGGCTAAAGGTTTTTATAGGCACAGATCAAGAGATCATAATAGAAGCATATTGACAGATTTTTTTTCTGCAATACTCCAAGGAACTGGCTGTAGCAGGAAAATATATCAAAACCTTATCATCAGAGCTGAGATCTTCTGTGAAAAATCAATAAAGAGTTATACATGGTTTGAGTTTAAACAGTTCTCTGTAGTCATTTAAACATAGTGCATCTGTACAGGTTTTTACCTCTGGAGACGGAGGTAACCTAGCAACCAGAGGGCTTAAACCGATTAACTACAAATGAAGTACTGTACGCCTATCAAAGCAATTGTTCATCGTTGCCTTTGTTGCAGAGACTAAGCTAATTGAACATGATACAGTATGAAGATAATTAACACCCATGAGTTTGTTAATTGCCTGTTAGCATTACAACACAGCCTCCTGGTTTCTTTTTAACTGTCTCCCTTGTAGCCTCTTACTTCCCTTAAAATGGTGCAGGACCTGTTTAACTGGCAAAGATATCTTGGAGTTTATTAACCCTTTTTAAATTGAAAAAATAAAAAGCCCTGTCCTAATGAAGCATATTGCATGTGCTTGTTAAATGCAAGCTCTTACTTGGTCTCTCTGCTTTCCCAAGACTAGGAATTTGTTTTACAGATACTGTACAAACTATGTTTATTTTTCGTGCTAATTTATTTCAAGCAATTTAGCCATTATAAATGCTCTCAGAAAAAACAGCTTTAGTGTTTCGCTTTATTACTCAGCTGCTCTGCTTTTGAGAGTGAGCGATAAATGTCTTTGAGGATTGGAATATTAATTGAAGGCAGCATCTGGTCAGCAGCTGACCGGCCCCCGTTATCCTGCTCCAGCAGAGCAGGCGAGGAGGAAGCTTTGCTGGTTCAATTTGCCAGGCTCTCGGTTTCCTCAGAGCTGTGGGCTAAATGAACCCCCATTTTATCTCTGCTGGATGACTACATGCATGCCAGAAAATCAATTGGGCAGGAAAATCTGTTAATCTAAAGTGAATTCAATCTAAGGAATCATTTAAAATAAAAATTTCAATCATTACCTTTTCGTAAAAGCACTTTTTCCCCCCTCAAGTCTGTGTGCACATGTCATGACAATACTTCAAAAGGACTTATCACAAGAGTAATTCAAAGTCAATAGAATTGTCTAGCAAAGCACAATTTGCTTTTTGGAAAATAAATAAATAAATAAGGTGGCCAACTACAAGCTTAAGAGGAAATAGAGAAACCCCAACACAGTGCAGTTAGAAACAGTTACCCCCTCAGGCCCAGGATACACATCTGACGCTCACAGTGGACTTTCCTCCCATTGAGAAGGAACACCTTGACTATGTCACAACTGTTTAATGTGAATTTTCCTGATCTTCTGTGTTTTTTCATGACTGTGTCCTGGTTAATATTTGCTGGTCTGCCAGTCCCAGGAGGACCCTTTCTAGTGCCCAATTACAAGTTCTATCATCAATCATAAGTATTATTTATTCAACAAAATGAATTGCTAATTAATAACTGATGAGCATGATGGCCTTGAAGACGAGAACACTATTAATTATGGCTGGCATGAAAGGGATCTACCTGGCACATTTTCACCACAATTAGCCTCCGAAGCTTTCAGGGAATGTGTCTATTAAGACCACTAAAGAAAGGCTGGCCTTCCTCCTTCTCTTACATAAGGACTGACAAACACAGCATTGTCTCTAGTTAGGATGCCACCAAACCACCCCCAATATCCCAGCAATGGTTTTCTGTGTGCCATGACTCGACATGACGAGGAACAGCCACCTACAGGGCCTGCAGGTACCCTGTCCCACCGTGCTCCTACTGACATGTTGCAGGGGATGATGTGGCCAAAGCATGGCAATCGGAATGAGGCATGCCAGCCATGCTTGTTTTTAGATGCAGTCATTTCCCAGGTCACGTTCTGAGCTCTGGGTGCAGGCACACAGCAGCTAACTCACTCACTCTAGCTGGCAGCTGGCAGTTCAGGACTGCTCACATCTACTGGCAGTCAGAAGGGAATACATCCTCGTTCACCTTGAGGACCTTCTGATTGGAGACGTAAAGAGGAGAAGCTAAGAAATGTCCTCTTGCCCACTGCTAGGGAAGGAAAAAAACAGTAGCTTTGAAAAATAAACACACAAGAAGCACCATAATGCTATGAAACTCTTTGAAAGCAGAACAGATCTACTACCTCTGTGCTCTGTGTATCTATCTGGTCTCCACACCTCCAGTGCTGTAGGTGATGAATAAATATGGGTGAATGAAGCATTGCAAAGACTTTAAATGTTATATAACTAGTGGAAAGGAAAAACATTCCTTTTTCTTCTGAGTGGACAGGCTCCAGGAGGTAAAGAGCTCACTGAATAGTTATCTGGGTGACTCTGTAGTTTCGGCAATCATTTCCGATTTAGGGTTAGACGGACTTTGGAGAATAAGCTATCTGCATGGAGCAAATTAATTGCAGAATTGGACAAGTCCTTTCTCTGTGCTGGGTAAGCAACACAGCTACTCTCGTTTTCGTTAAAAATGTTTGAGGGGTCAAATTCTGCAAATGGCTTCTCTTACCACTCTGCCAAACTGCATAGGATGCAGCCCCTTTTCTTGTAGAGAGAGACATCTGTCCTGGGAGGAGAAAGAAGAAGAAAAACAGGTGCAGCCCACCGCCAGATGGCATGATCATTGGTGTACATTATTTTTAGCTTCACAAAATTCAGAGCTAGAAAGGTTGGTAAAGTGAAGGAAATGTTCACAAAACAGCCTGTTTAAGCAAAACATTCCTCTGAGTTGCCACGTGTTTCTCTTTCTATAGAGATACAGACATGCAAGGGGCACATGGTTGGTAGGGCTACTAGCATTCAGGATAGTAAAGCAGTAAATGACTACAGTGCTTTAGAGTGGTAATGTCACCATCTGCAATGGCCAGGACAGAAGAGTACACAGAAGCCACTACTTTATTGACCCTGATTAATAGAAAAGGTGGTGAAAATGTTAAGGATGGAAGGGAGAGAAAGAAGGAGGAAGGGAGAGTTCGGTGGGGTGATAGAGGAAGAACAGAGGGTGGGCAAGCAAGAACTCTTGGACTCTAAATTCGGCTCCCCCACTGTCCACATTCCAGAACTTAAATCATTTTATCTAGTTGAGCCTCAGTTTCCACTTTTGTAAAATGGGAATATTAATATTAACTCTGTTCTTACAGATTCATTGGAGGGTCCAATAAATAATGTGTTTGCGGCTTTAGCTTTGAAAGCTATAGAGACAGTTATCTAGAAATGTAAAATTCCTAATAATTATGTTTGTTTGCTGAAGTCCGTATCAACCCAACTACCTCCAACAAACTGGCCAGGCAAGCCTCCAAAGGCCACAGAGGGACACGTGTCCACCAGAGCCAAAATCTGAGAATTAAAGAATGAGGTGACACTTATTGGCCATTGAATCTTCCATGAGGAGGAATTTTGTTTCCTTACATCAAAAATCAGACAAAGACAGCTCTGCCACAGGTAGCCATTTGTAGTGATCACACCTGAGGCTATTCACATAGCAAACTCAAACCTTCACATGTGTAATAGTCACAGGAGGGAATGAACGATGCTGATACTCCAGGTAGGTCTGGTGTAGGGCCTAGAACCTGCATTTTTAACCAGGAGTTCAGGTCCTTCTGAGGCAGGTTGTGCATAATTACCAAATGAAAGACCAAACTCCTAACTTCTGGGAACAGAAAACAGCCCCAGCATACATTTTTGTCAGTTCCCCCAGGGTGATTGTGAACAAATTTGAACCAGGCGATGTTTTCCCAAGAGTCTAAAAAACAACAACAACAACAAAAAAAACAACAGGAGTCTTACTTTTCAGGAAGACCAGGCTTGATTCAAGAAGTTATTTGCTCCTAGACTGTACTGTGAAAACATTCTTCATGGCACTAAGGACATAGAGACAGTGTTCCTGAAACCTCTTGGGAAAAGGAATTAAAGAATTGTCATCAATTTTACAAATATGTAGATACACACATCTCTTTTCCCCTGTTAGGAAAATGGGCCTATATCCTTATTCCCCCAAACACTTAAGACTAGCCTTTTGTACCTCTCCCCAGAAGACTAATCCTCATTGCTCTCAAAAAACAGATAAAGGTAGGCTGCGTGTTGACATCAGAAATGTTCCTGTTTGAAATATGAACATTTGGGATCTCAACCTTAAGGTTACAGATACACTGTTCCACCCAGCCCTCTCTGTAGCAATACTCTTTGCTAAGTGAAGGCCTCCAAAATCAAACACACATTAATACCAAGTCTATTCCTTTGGAATCAACAACTGTAACCTTCTTAAACTAGAAACTGGTTCAAATCTATCCCTTGAATCCAAACTATGCTCCTTTGAGGAAGAAAAAAACACTGTCCTTCAACTAGAAGGACAACTGCATACGTGACCCGGATTCAACATAGAAGGCTTTATATTCTCAGTATGCACTTCTCTCCCGTGGCCCTACAACAGGAAAAGTGGGGGTGCCACCCTAAGAGCAGGTCTGGATTACGGAATTCTAGAACAAGGCATTCATGAGCCCCAGTCTCCTTGCGCTCTGTCCTTTCTTGTTTTTTGCTTATATGAAGCCCTAGCTGTTTGGGGGTGGAGGGTGGGGCGCAGAATACTCCATCTCATTAAATAAAATATTTCATTCAATCTTTTATACATCAATTATTTCCCCAAACTGTTGCGTGGTCTATGAGCTATTAAGAGATGTTTACAATGATAACTGTTCTGAGGACACAGGAGCATGAAGCCTACTGCATGGCTTCTCAGGCTTTCATGATGCTGCTGAACTTTGCAAGAGACTCTATAGGAGACTCTGCCACAACCAGCACTTCCCAACGCTAGCCAATCATGGAAACTTTTGAAGGAGCCTAAACTGGGAAGACACCTAATTCAGTGAAACACAACCAGGGAAACTGTAAGAAATACGCACGAACTATCTTTCACATATCCTTTCAGCAATCCCATGGAAACAGAAAATATCATCATTACCATTTTATAGAAGTAAAAACTGAAGGAGACTGTCATCTCCATCAGTCTCAACATAATAGTTCAATGAATCCCAAGTAAATTAAATAACAATAAGTCCTCCCTCAGACACAGTATATTAGAAATAGTGAAGCTGCAGAACATCAAAAACAAAAATATCTGAAAAGCAGACAAAGAGAAAAGCCAAATTACCTTCAAATGTGTGACAGTTCATTTGACAGCTAAATTTGCAAAGCAAATGGAAGTCAGAAAATAGTAGAATAGTATTTCCAATGAACTGCAAGAAAATAATAATCAATGTGGAATTTCATACCCACTAAAATCATCTTTCAGAACAAAGCAAAATGAAGATTTTTCCCTCAACAGACTCTGTCTAAGGAATTTTAAGGGCAAAAGGAAACTGATCCCAGATGCAAAAAGAAATTGCTAGCAAATAAAGTGAAATAAGTCAAACAGATAAAGACAAATACCAGATGATCTCACTTATATGTGGAATCTAAAGAACAAAATAAACAAAGCAGAAACAGACTAAGATACAGAGAACAACCCGATGGTTGCTGAATGGGAAGGCAGGTGGGGGATGGATGAAAAAGGTGAAGGCATTAAGTACAAATTGGTAGTTATACAATAGTCAAGGGAATATAAAGTACAGCATAGTGAATATAGTCAATAATATTGTAACAGTGCTGGGTGGGTGCTAGACTAATTGGGGGGTTACTTTGCAAATTATATGAATGTTTAGCCATTATGTTGTATACCTGAAACCAATATAAAATAATGCTGAATGTCAATGATAAATTGAAATTTTTTGAATAAAAATATTTTAAAGAAATCACTAGCAAATAAAATGGAAAATATATACATCTAAGTGAACATTGGACACTTAACGTTAAGTGTGGATTCCCTGGGAAAAATGAATGACTGAGCCTGAGATTTTTATGCCAGAGGTTTGGGGAGAGTTCTCTAGGCCACACCTATTGAAAAGTAAAGAAGTAAAAATGGTAGAGAGAGAAGTTGAATTGTGATGTAATCACAACAAAACATCTGATCCTTAGAGCTCTGAACCTGGGATGGCCATCAGAGTTGCCTCATCTTTAGAGAAGGGGCTTTATCCCTACAAACACATACATATACATACTGACCAGGCTTAGATATTAACTACCACCAGGGAAGGGGCATGACTTTGGACAAGGTCATTCTCTTCTGCCAAGGATATTTCCCAATGAAGCACTTAATTGAGAGTCATCAACCACCAACACTCCCAGCCTCTGGTAGAAGGAGTATCTCAGTCCTGAAAGGGGAACCAAGGCAGTGCACACAGCATCCCCTGCAACGCTCAAAACAAAAAGTTTAAAATAAAATATAACAAAATAGTATGTGAGTCAAGAAGGATGATGAGAATTAAAATATTCTAAAGTTCTTGCATTATTTCGATAAAGAATAAAGATGTTGATTAACTTTAGACTTTAATAAGACCAAATTTTTTAAAGAAATAGCCACTTATCAATTACAAGAAACATGCCAAAACACAAGGATCTGAAAGATGAATGGTCAAAGGATGGAAAAGGTTTATAAGGCAAATACTAGGCCAACCAACAACAAAAAGCTTGGGTAGCTCTAAATGATTCATCTCAGACAAAATATACTTTAAGACAAATAGAACTACTAGAGATAAAGGATGTACTACAAAATGATATGTTTAGTTCAGCACAAAGATGTAATAACTCTAAACTTGAACATACTCAGAGTCTCAAAATATATGAAGTTAAAATGGTCAAACTCACGAAGTATAACCAAATAGATAATCAATGAATCAAGCACAAAAAGTTAGTAAGGATACAAAAGATGTGAAAGTAAGGCTCACGCGGTTGGGACAGAGGTGGGATTAAAGACTAAAGTGTCTCACTGTACTCTTTCTACTGTCTCCTCCAGAGATGATAGTGGAAATATGAGGAGAAAGAATCAAGGGACAGGAAGAAAAACAATACTGATATCAGACTCTGATTGTAGAATGCATCTTTTTGGTGGGAAAGATATTTTTCTATTTCTCTCACTGGAATCCCATATTAAGAGTGTTGAAAGTTATGCTAATGCCTATGAAAGCAAAATGGTATGATTTTTCAGACACCAATGAGATGACTCTAATACATCAATTATTCCTGATTTGTTTTTCTTCACTTTTAGGTGTAAATGGTAAAACAATTCTTTGCTACTCAGGTCCAGAGACAATATTAATCTTCACAGAGAGGACCCCTGCTTAACCAAAGTTGTCTGAGAAGAGTGATTTATCATAATACAAAATCTTATCTGAAAATAAGAGTAAGGCCCTGCTCCCCAGCCCCTGGCATCTCCTCTGATTTTCAAGCGACATTGTATCTTATGGATAAAATAGATCTGTTATGAAATTAGATAAGCTATCATCAATGTCACCAGAAAACCGCAAAAGTCTTTGCCCAGAATATAAGGATTTTGCCTCTCTTTTCCATCAGTAGAAGTCATGGTTAATGGCATCTAGAGAAAATGTTCCAGAGCAATGACATTTTTCCATTTTAACAAGCTTCATCTTCTAGTAAGATGAGCCAAGCCTGGCAGATGACGTGCTTACCAGGGGATGATCCCTCCCAGCAAAGTTCCCATGAGGACAGACAGCTGAGCCCCTGGAAACACACTTTCTGGGAGAACCAGCTAGACAAAAATCAGCCTCAGCTCTAGAGCTCAGCAGGCTGCCTAGAAACCCAGGCTTAGTTAGGAGACTGGTGTGAAGAAATGACCTTTAACCCTCTAGGGCTCTTACCTATTGGAGGTCTTTGGTTTCTCTGGAAAAGGGACCAACACTATGTTCTCCTAATCCTCAGGAAAGAAAAACCTGTAACAGACACACTAACTTTTGCTCACCAATCCAAGAGGTCTGGCCCCAGTTAAAAACCACTGCTCAGTGTTAGCTTCTCATACTACTCTTTCTAAAACATGTGGTGAACTTTGTAGAGACAAAGCAAGTGTGTAAAAGTATGGGTCCTGGGGTCAGGCTCTCAGTTCAAACCCTGGCCTCACCACCCACCTTCAGCAAGCACTTTAATTTGACTACAGTTTCCTTGTCTGTAAAATAGGGATAATAACAGTACCTGTTTCATAAGGATGTTATTAGGATTGAGCTCATTCATGAAAAGGGTTTAGATGAGAGGGTGGCACATATTAGTATTTGTGATTGCCATTGTTCATTTCATTGCTAGTTCCTTGTGAAAGTTTCTTAGCATCTTTTCTTGACCATACCAGTCTCTTGGTATAACCTGGACTCTCATTATTCAGGACATCATTTAAGAGATGTCTTGCTCTGAATGATTTCTTACCTTCATTTTTTTACTCTGTCTTTTTTGCTTACGCAACAACTTATTTTTGGCAGCCCCAAAGCTGGTATAACCCCTCATTATTATCAAATTTAGAAAACTCTCAAGGTTTTCTTTAACTGTCTTTTTCTGGGTTTGAGGGTTGCTGTTCAAACTCGGTGTTTGGGGTAGGTCCCCCCAAACTCAACATATGTGGGAGTTACACCGTATCACTCTGGGTCCCTGAATCAGTGTTGCTTAATCTGCTCCATAATCTTTCCCCATCCTGGGTTTGCTTGTCTGACCAGCTAATCACCTTAGAGTTCAGTGGCCTGAATTTCCCTCTCTCCTAGATGAAAGCCCACCTGCATCAGTGGACAGACTCCAATAGGCATTCCTAGATGAGGTCAGAGGCTCAAAACCCAGAGAACGTAATGTGATGTCACTTTAGCCCCTCGACAACTGACACAGGCTCACTCTGCCTGAGTCAGGGAGTCAATTACTCTACCTCCCACTCATCTTTTTCCCCCTCAGGCCTTCATCCAAATCTACCCTGGATTTCTACCCTGGAGTCACCCCTTCTAGGGAACAAACTCACAGGAACCGAGAAGTTGCCTCATCTGATGGCTTTGAATTTTAGTAAGAAATTTGGCAAAGAAAGCCAAAGACAAAAATCCCCAGTGGATTCTTTTCAGACACTGAGCTCTCACCAGATGTGTGATGATGGGGCAGGAGAAGACACCTCCCACGGCCTCCAATTAGATGGCTGCCCACCCCACCCATGTACCAGGCCGGCCCTGGCCACAGACCCAACACATTCCTACCACACCGGTGGTTCTGAACAAATACTTGTATAATTCATTAGCTATTGTTAAATACAATGTAAAAATCTCCAAGAAAATGGTCCAGTTATGCCCCAGGCACAGTGGAGTCACACCTTAGATGCAAAGCCTTTGTATGATAAGGTGGAAGAAAACTAATTGGTGTGGGAGGCTCCATCTTAAACCAGATGGTTCACTTGTTTTACTCCATGTAATTATTCCCACAATTCTATAAGGATCATACTATTATTATCCTGAGTTTACAGCAGACAATGAGTCTCTAGGAGCTTACTTATTAATAACTTAGAAAGGCAGAATGGAGTATAAATGTAATTGTTTTTTGATACCTTTTTAGTTTCAAACCTTTTTCCTAATAAATTCTTAGTTATCAAACAGATGACAGTAGAACGTTTCCCAAAAGGAGGGATTGGGGGACTACAACCACCCTGACTGCGCACCACCCACCCTCACCCTAAAGGAAACTATCAGAAACCCCTGGATTCAGAGCCAGACTCCATCACTCAGGAGCCATGAGGACTTTAAGTCTCTACTTTCTGTCTGTCCATCTGTCACAGGACAGGGTGGTTGTGATGACTCTGCCTGACGTGAGGTGGGTCTGGATTCACACACACATATGGTGCTCAGCAAATGGCAGCCATATGACTTGCTCATGTTTGCTCAATGAGCAAGTGGCAGAGGCTGGATTCAGCCCAGACCCAGAATGTCAGTGTTCGTGTTTTTCCTGCTCTGCTGCAGCAATCCAGACCCTTAAAGAGAATGTAGAGCCAAGACTTGGGACCCCAAGGCAAGCCTGTGTAGGAACAAATCTGGAGCACTAACAAGAAAAAAAGAATACTGGTGAAGCACATGTCTTACAAAGGGAAGCATTGGTCCCATTTTTTTTTTTAAGATTTATTTTATTGTTTTTGACAGAGAGACAGAGACAGAGAGACAGGAGAGGTCTCAGAGCAGTCTCCATAGTTGTAGAAGCCTCTACAACATGGTTTTATTCCACACAGGTGGGTGGGGGCCACTCAGGGCAGGAATCGGGCAGGGGCTTCCTGCATGGGAGGCATGCCCCCTTGAGCCAGGGACGGAACCAGGGTGTGGAAGGAGGGGGAAGAGAAGCAACTGGGGGCCTCCCACATAGGAAGCACATCCAGTCCAGCATATGGGTCCACTAGGGTCAGGGCTGGGATTCGATCCTAGATCCCCGGGGCTACAAAGTGAGCACTTAACCCGCTGAGCCATCCCAGCTTCATTGGTCCCATTCTTACACACACTGCTGGAGTTCCCCAGCATCAAACACAACTAACAGCTATGGGGCAAGGTTGATGGGAAAACAAACGTGGGGCACTGGTAAGAGCATTTGGCTGGTGAGCACTCTTTAACCCATCTTGAAGGACTATATTAAAGAACGCATGATGCCTAAAATTTATTTTGTTTGGACTTCCTTTTTTAATTGGTTTGCAAATGTGATGTGAATTTAAATATTTTGCAGTAAATGTTAAAACACAAGACAAATGTATTAGAAGCTTTGAAGTCAGTCCATCAGTCATTTTTCTACCGAAGTCTCATCATCAACTCTGAGTTTCATTGTAAAAATGAAGAAGTTACAGCCTTCCGCCCAGGGCAGCAGCCAAACCATCCTATTCAGCCACCGAGAGCAGACAGCATAGCAGGTGCGGGACGTCCTTCGTCCACGTCCCACTCCACTGCAGCAAGCGGCCACCACCCTTTCTCCTCCAGGCGCCACCACTGCAGAGTGATCTCTGGGACCCGAAATGCCCCATCGGCTGCTGCTGCCAAAGCTGACAGAGCAGCTGGGTCAGGCACAGCTGACACTGGCTGGAGAGACCAGTGCTGATTCAGAGGTGGCCCAAAGTCCCCCACATCGGGCTGAGTGACAGGGAAGGTGCCAAAGAGGCACAGCTGCATGTTATTACTCTAAACTGCAAACTCGAATAGCAGGAAGAAAAGCAAACTGCAATAAGACAGATTTTAATTGTTCAATGTATTGGGGTGACATTTGTGGGTAAAAATTACATAGGTTGCCAGTATACAATTCCACACTACATCGTCTATGCTTTGCATTATGTGCTTACCACCCAGAGTCAGTTCTTGTCCTCACCACCTATTTGATGTCCCCTCCCTCGCCCCCCTTACCCTCAGGATAAACTGGTTCTTAAGCAAAGTAAACTCAGTCCAGCAACAGGCTTTCCCCTGAGATGGATCTGTGAATTTTCACTATTTCTTAAAGTACGAATTCATGTTGCTTCATTGTAGAAGATAACCCTGTCCTAATTTGTATTTTTCTTTACAAAGAACTGTCAAATGGTGGCTCTGTGCTTCACTTGACTGGGGCTATTAATGAGGTTTCACAGGTGTAATATGAGACTCGGGTTAATGTATAAGAAGATAACTGGTTTAGACTTGACTTATTCTGCTGCTACCTTTCAAAATATACATTAAACTGAGGCTGCCCAGATTTATCATTTTAAACGGGACAGAAAACAGCAGCACTGTCCCGTTTCAAATGGCACGTATGGTCAGCCCAGTCTCGCTGGGCTCAATTCACAGGGTCAGTAGACAATACCATTGATTTTTTTCCCTATTTAAAATGGTACGTCTGGTCAATCTAAGTAAACCTCGCCAAATATATTCAAATAACTTCAGGTCAGAGTCCCTTCTCCTTCCCCTCAAAATACCCTTTCCCCACTATGGCAGACAGAATAGTGCCCCTCACCCCCAAGATGTCTACATCTTAATCCCTAAACCTGTAGATATGTTCTTTACATTGCAAAAGGGACTTCTCAGGTGTGATTAAATTAAGGGCTTTGAACTGGGGAGATTGTCTTGGATTATCCAGGACAGCCCAGTGTAACCACAAGGGTCCTTATAAGTGAGAGAGGGAGGTGAGGGACATCGGAGTCAGGACTGCAGGGATAGAAACAATGGTAAGGGAAGGGGTGTGTATACAACTGCTGGCTTTGAAAATGGAGGAAGGAGCCACAAAGCAAGAAACACAGGGGACTTTTGGAAACTGGAAAAGAATCACTCCCTAGAGCTTCCAGAAGGAACACAGCCCTGCCAACACCTTGATTGTATTCCAAAAAGACTCATTTCAGACTTCAGACCTCTAAAATGGAGGGGGGCGTCCGAGTCTAAGTCACCTACTAATCTGCATCATTTGAGGAACTTGAAATTTAATTTGTAATCACCTGTTACAGCAGTAATAGGAAACTAATATATGCAAGTGCTGCCTTCCTCCCACCTCCCATCTCCCCTCCACAAACACACTGCAGCCTTCCCTGATTTCAACGCCAATTCATCCAGGAAGCCTTCCTCCCAGACTCCCCCTCAGCTGTGACCTCTATTGGAGCGTTTGTCACACTGTGTTGTAATTGACTATTAGTTTGTCCATTCCCCCACCCCCGGTGACCTTCCGCAGGGTAAGAACTGCGTCTTGTATTTTTGTACCCCTTGATCTCAGCAGGCCCCTCAAAAAATAGTTCTTAAATGAATAACTGCTATTTTTAAAGTTTTGAGCAGTTCATCTTCCCCTAAAACAAACTATACCCATTTGCACCTGAGATAATGAACGTCTATTGAATGAATGAATAAATGAAAAAAAAAAAATGCTGTTGACACAGCGCTTTCTTCCATCATGAATTGTAATAGTAATGCTGTGCTGAGCAGCCCAGTGGCTGTTCTCAGTTCTCTACATTTGCCTGAAACTGGATTATCAGCTTCATTCTAAGCAGTCCTCTCTCTAGGGCATTTCAACAGTTATTACTAGATTTAATACAGATTTTCCTAATGTTAACTTTGCTCCAATTAGTTTGTTTTAGGTTATTCCAAATAATGCCAGAAAGGGCAATCTGTATCATTTAAGGAACTTGAAAATTTTTGTCTATATTAATAAAAGAAAAAAGTTATCCAATCAATGTAGCTATTTTTCTGAAGGAAGGAGGAAAATGCCTCTTTGAAGAATATAAAATTCTGAAGGGAACAGAAGCATGATTTTACAAGACTATTTGAGATAATGTCAAGTACAAGAACAAAAGAACATAAACTAAGGCTCAGAAAGGGTCAGACCCTCAAGGAATTTAGGCAAAATTCTTTAGCCATAAAGAAGGACGTTTACAGAGTAAAACACAGAGGACTGAAATGGGGGAAAGGCTGTTGTATATATATATTTGAAGCTGTTAGACCAAAATTGTTCCCTGAGTTATACTCAAATCATAGATCATAGTTTCTAATTCCTCAGAACAGAGCAACTTGAGTTGAGTAATGGGCTCTCTTTGGGTGATGTCATTTTTATCTTCTTTTTGACTCCCTTTAAATTGGTCCTTTAATTTAGCCACTTGGCAGGGCCGTAGTTGGTATAATGCAGGCAACCCAGCTCTCCAAGGTTACCACACAGAGTCTTGGTCTCACAGATGAGAAAACCAAGATGTGGAGATTAAACCATTTGCCATGGGATAGGTGGTGAGTCCCTGACTGGGAAGACTGGAATTCAGAGCATTATACCACCAAGGTGCCACTTATGGAGCAGAACCTGGAGTTGATGATCCTCTTCCATCTCAGAAATGAGGCTGTTGTGACGAAATTCCCATCGCCTCTAGTGACCATTG
>PVKE010039079.1:0-15170 GCA_004027555.1 Craseonycteris thonglongyai
AGAGAAGTGTCTGTTAAGGTCATCTGCCCATTTTTTAATTGGATTGCTTGTTTTTTTCTTGTTGAGTTGTACAAGTTCTTTGTATATTTTTGATATTAGCCTCGTATCAGAGACATTGTTTGCAAATATTTTCTCCCAGTTGGTTGGTTGCCTCTTTGCTTTGTTGATGGTTTCCTTAGCAGTGCAGAAGCTTTTTAGCTTGATAAGGTCCCATTCATTTATTTGTGCTTTTACTTCCCTTGCCAATGAGGTCAGATGCATAAAGTCCTCCCTGAATCCCAGGTCCATAAGTTTAGTGCCAATGTTTTCTTCTATGCAATTTATTGTTTCCTTTCTTATTTGGAGGTCTTTAATCCATTTTGAGTTAATTTTGGTGTATGGTGAGAGGTCGCAGTTCACCTTCCGACTTTTGCATGTGGTTTTCCAATTTTCCCAGCACCATTTACTGAAGAGGCTTTCTTTTCCCCACTGTATATTTTTTGCTCCTTTATCAAAAATAATCTGTCCATAAATTTGTGGGTTTATTTCTGGGTTTTCAATTCTGTTCCATTGGTCCATGGGTCTGTTTTTCTGCCAGTATCAAGCCGTTTTGATTACTGAGGCTTTGTAGTACAGATAAAAGTCAGGCAGAGAGATGCCCCCAGCTTTATCCTTTTTTCTTAGGATTGCTTTTTCGATTCGTGGTCTTTTGTGGTTCTATACAAATTTGATGATTTTTAAAATCTATTTCTTGAAAGAACGACTGTGGGATTTTGATGGGAATGGCATTGAATCTGTATTGGGAGGCATTATAACACAGAATGAAGCCCCCCCCCTCCTTGCTTGTCATTCTAGACCCTCATGGCCTTTTCCATCCTTTCACTTTATCATCGCAGTAAAGCCTGCATGTTACATTTTCTTTCCAGTTGTTATAGAGTGCATCATATAAATGGTAAAAGACCAAGTGAATCTTATTCTTTAGAAGCAACAACTTGTCTCAGCTTTTCTTAGAAGGTCTTTTCAGTCATGTTTATAAATGTAGGTAGTAAATAAAAATTTCTATTTTTTAAAATTTGTCAGGGGAAGCCGGGATGGCTCAGTAAGTGCTCACTTTGCAGCCCCAGGGACCACAGATCGAATCCAGGCCCCTGCCTGTGGGGACCCAAATGCTAAACTGGGGAGTGCCTCCAGTTCAGTTCTCACCCGGGCGAGACCCCAGCCCAATTCCTGCCCTGTGCAGCTCCAAGCCTGCCTGTGGAATGAAACTATGTGGAAAAACCAATGATGTGCAACTAGGGAGACTGTTCTGGGCCCCCCCCCCACTTCTCTCTGTCTCTATACCTTTCTCTCTGTCAAAAACAATAAAAATAAATCTTAAAAAAAAAATTTATTCAGTATTTACAACAGAATCAATTGATTCTCCAATAAGCTATAAGACCTTCGTATATGGCCAAGAATTTGGAGTGATTAGAATGGGAATAATATTGATTAGTATAAAGCGTGTCCCAAAATTCACGCAAGATTTGAATTTTGTGTCATTTGTGTGGTAAAGTGTTGCCAATAAATAAAAAAAGAAAGCATGACAGCTGAAAGTTTAGGGTTATTAAAAATGGAGTGCTACACAAAAGAACAATGCATGTTCATTGTTGAACAATGAAAATTTTCAATTTTTAATTATAAACCTTGTGTTTTCTATCGAAATCGCTTCTTGCTTGAATTTTGGGACACACCTTATTAATGAGTCTAATAAAAAAGTGGAGAACATGCAAGAACAGATGGATAATATAAGCAGAAAGGGATGAAAACCCTGACAGAGGAATGCTAGAAATAAAAATATTGTAGCAGAAATGAAGACTGCCTTTGATGGCCTCATCATTAGACTAGATACAGCCTTTGAAGGAATCATTGAATCCCAAGATATGTTAATGGGATCTTCAATAATTTAAAAGCAAAGAGACATTTTTTTTTTCATCACCATATATTGACTCTGGGTAATGAACACATATTGTAACACATAAACAAAGTACTGTAGAGTTGTACACCTGGAACCTATGTAATTTTTACTAACCAATGTCACCCCAATAAGTTTTACAATAATTAAAAAAAAAAAAGACTGAGTAAAACAGAACAGAATTTTCAAGAGGTGTCACATACAGGTAAGGGGCATGTCAGAGGGGGAAGAAAGAGAGAAAGGAAAAGAAGAAATATCTGAAATAATAATAGCTGAAAATTTTTTGAATTATTGCCAGGCCCTAAAACACAACAAGGTAGCTCAAAGAACACCAAGCAGGATAACACACACACACACTAACACACACACACACACACACACACACACACTCAGGTACTCAATTCATTTTCTTGTGAGGGAACTATTCTGCATGATACTGTAATGGCACATGCATAATATTTGTCAAATGCATTGAACTCTACAACACAAAGAGCAAACTCTTATGTAAACTGTGATTTCACTGTATTGCCATGTATCCATAAGGATGCATCCATTTTAATAAATGTGCCACATTGATGGAAGATGTTAGTTAATAGGAGAAACTGAGTGGGAGATAATAGGTGGAGAAGGAGTATAGAGAGATCCTCTGTACAAATTGTACTTTTGGTGCAGTTTTCTTACAATGTGTAAGTGCTCTAAAACATAAAATTTATTAAAATCAATAAGCAAATTATGACTGGATGAATATTTACAATACAAATAACAAAGGAATCATTCTGTATATATAAATACTCCTACAAAAAATAATAAAATGGAGAAACACAATATAAATGGGCAAAACTTAAACAGATACTGAACAGATACTGAAAAAATACAAGTAGAAAATAAGCACATAAAACATTGTTCCATTTTGGGGGAAGCCAGGATGACTCAGTGGGTTAAGCGCTCACTTTGCAGCCCCGGGGAACGAGTATCAAATCCCGGCCCTGGCCCGTGCGGACCCATATGCTGAACTGGGGAGTGCCCCCAGTTCAGTTCTTACTGGGGTGAGACCCCGGCCCAGTTCCTGCCCTGTGCAGCCCCACGCCCACCTGTGGAATGAAACTATGTGGAAAAACCAATGATGTGCAATTGTGGAGACTGTTCGGGGCCCTCCCCCTTCTCTCTGTCTCTGTATCTCTCTCACTCTCTCTCTCTCTCTGTTTCAAAAACAATAAAAATAAATCTTAAAACAAAACAAAACATTGTTCCATTTCATAAGTCATTTGGGTAATGTAAATTAAACACAAGGAGATACCACTCCACTCTCATTAGAACGAGGAAAATCTGGAACACAGGTAATTCCTTGTTTTCGGGAGCATGTGGAGTAATTGGAACTTTCTTATTCTGATGGTGGAAATGTGAAACAGCACAATCACTTTACAAGAAGAGTTTCTCAACGAGTCATTGAATTCAACATACACCTTCCTATGACACAGTGATTTCACTTCAGCTTATTTATTTAAGGAAAACAAAAATACATGTGCAGAAAAAGACTTGAACGAGAATGGTTACTGTGGCTTCATTCCGGGTAGTTATCTACATTTAGAATACCACCTGAGTACCTATGAATCTGATATATACAATGCAATGACATGGGTAAATCCAAAAGCATTGTGCTGAGTGAAAGCTGGTAGAAAGAAAAAATACATTTTATGGTCCTAAATACATGAAATCAATGGTTAGTCATAACAAGTCTGTGGTGACAGAAGTAGGAACAAAAGGTGCCTCCAAAGCAGGAAGAATGACTGTGAGGAACATGAGGGAACTTTCAGAGGTGATGAAAATACGTTCTGTCTAGATGGGGTTTGAGTCTCATGGGTGTATATTCACCAAGACTCATTGAAGTGAATTGTGCAATCAGTCCCTCTTAATTATACCACTATTAAAAATGGTTAAAAGGTACCACATTTCAAATTAATACATTTCTCTATAGAATATCTAGTATAATTTAAGAGTATTTTTCTGTAATGAGGTTAACAAATGTTGAGAGCTCTTTGGATTAAAGGTAAATGTGACATAGATGCTGTCCCTAGAGAACATAGAGTCCAGGCAGACCCAGTGGAAACTGGACAGAAAGGGTTAGAGTCCCCAGAGAGGGCCAGTCAGGGCAAAGGGAAAGAGTAGAAAAGAGAAAGTACGTGGGATTCTACAGGAGGGCTTGTGAAAAGAAACATAGGGAGACAAACTACCTGAAGTCTTCGTGGGTGTTGACATTCACTTATCTGGTGAGAAACCTTAACCTCATGCTGACAAATGCTGAAAATAGTGAAAGCAATAAACTGAAAGATGGGGACTCAAATCGGGGATATGGAGATTTAGCATAGACCTGACTTGAGAATCAGCATTTATTCCTTCATTAATTTATTTATTCAGTCAACATGTATTATGCGAGGGAGCTTTTCTAAGGCCTGCCAAAAGCAAAGGACACTGTTCTTTGGGGTAGACTGAACTTTAATTATTTTAATTTATACAGAATTGCAGGAGAGAGACCACAGAGACTTGTCAAAAATGTAATGTTCCTTTGGTATCTATGAAGTTTGGTGATAAAAGAAGTTTGGTCTTTCTGGCACTGCTTTCGGCTTCTGTTGAAGGTGGAATCTTCAAAAGCGGGCATAGTCCTGGGCCCCAGAGTTGGCACAGCTCCCATGGGGGCGGGGGAAGGCCCTGGGTGAGGCGGCCCTTGAGACCCTGCACTCAGGGTGTGATTAGCAGGCACGGTCTCACTTAATCCTCACCAGCAGGAGTTTTATGTTGACCATTTCAAGCCAGGGACCTAGAGACTGAGAGACTTAAGACACCTCCCCAGCTGACAGGGATGAAGTTGGCTCTGACTGTCACATGTGTCTGCACAAAGCAAGAGTCTGAATCAGGACAGCACACTGCGTGGCGGCATCTGCAGGGCTTCCTGAGGCGGGCTTCCTCCATGTTCACCCGGATCCGGAGAGTCCTGCAGAGCCCTCTGCAGAACCAGCTTGAGGGTCTGCCTCCGCCGCCTCAAATGCTGCCGATAGGAGCCCACGAAGAAGTAAATGATGGGGTTGGCACAGCTGTTGACACAGGACAGGAGAAGGGAAAGTGGTTGAAGATGAGAAAATACATGACAATTATTGTGAGTCCAGAATAGGAGGAACCAGTTGATGCCCCAGGGCAGGCCACAGAGGACGAAGACCAGCACTGTGAGCAGGACGGTCACATACAGCCTGGTCAGCGGCACCCGCTGGGAGCCACACAGTTTGTTCAGCAGGGCCAGGCTGGACCCTGAGAGAAGCACAAGTAAGAAAAGCAGCCAAGCAGCAGTGATGAAATCAAATACTCGACAGCAATTGTTGCAAGCATACCCAGCCAGGATGCCACATGATAAACCCTCAAGGATGCTCAGAAGCAGAGACAGAACCCAGAGCAGGGTACACATGACAGCTGACGTGTGTCTGGGGCGGTGGCAGCGGTACCAGATGGGCCACAAGATGCACAGGCAGCGCTCGGTGCTAATGGCACTGAGAAGGCTCAGACCTGTGATGTAGGCAAAGATCGACACAGTGATGAAAAAGTTGAGGATAGAAATGGGATTGGAAAGAAAGTAGTTGATGATTTCATCCAGGGACATTATAGTCTCACAGCAGAGGAGGAGGAAGTCGGCTCCGGCCAGGTTGAGGATGTAGGTGGAGAAGGCGTTTCTCTTCATGCAGAAGCCCAGGTACCACAGCACAACTGCGTTTCCTGCCAGCCCGACCAGGGCAAAGATGACTCTCAGGAAGGTCAGAATGGGGTTCTCCATGCTGCTGTTTTGACAAGATGCCTGGTCACTTCCATTCAATGGTCTAAGTGCTGTCTCCTGGGCTGTGGCAGTTGGATCCACAATCGGAAACCCAGCGCTGGTGCCACTAGAACAGAAACAAGACTTGAGAATCTGCTGTGTGATCTCTGACTCTCACGGTCACCCGGCTACGTGGGCGTTGCTGTCCCGTGTTACAAGGACGGAAATGGAGTGGAAGGTACTTCCTGACGGCCACACAGCCGTGGAGTCCTGGCCGCTGGATTCAAACCCAGTTCTGTCTGACTCGAAAGCCTGGGCTCCGTCTACTGCGTCATGAACCCTCTACAGACACGGGAATGTCCTGTGGTCCCGACTCCTCTCCTCACAGTCCTTGCTCATGACATGTCTCCTGGGGGCAGGAGGACAAATGTCTGCACAGGGCGTGTAGGGTGAGAGCAGGCCTTTGAGCTCAGCCCTCCTCCTGCCCTGGGACTCACGTTTCCATTGAAGGCCAGGGAGTCAGGAGCCCGGGGGTGACCTATTGTTTATCTCAGGGACTGGGAGTTCCATCCTCCAGAAAGGGGATCATAATTTGGAGTCATGAAGAGAATGTGACCTGTTTCTATGAGGGGTATGAATATGGCCAGGCCTGTAGGGCGAGAAACAGTCTAGTGTTTCTACTCTCTGAGGACAGGAAGTACTTTTCTCCTGTCCATTGGTGTGACCCAGTGCCTGGCTCTGTGTGGAGCACAGATTAAGGAACTCTTATAATGTACTTTTTCCTAGAGTCTCCAAAATCATAAACTTAACATATTTGTAAATGCTTCTGTACTCCCACATTAAAAAAATCTGCATTCCATTCACAAGGCATTTATGATGATAGTGAGATATTATTATTTTTTTCTTTTATTGTTAAATTTATTGGGCTGACATTGATTGGTAACAATTATATATTTTCCGGATGTACAAATCCACATCACATCACCTATGTATTGCATTATGTGCTTACCACCAAGAATCAGCTCCCCTTCTATCACCATATATCCAGTGTCCACTCCCATCCCCCCCACCACTCTCCCTTCCCCCTCTTCCCCCCTCCCCAGGTAACCACCAAACCATTGAGTGTGTGCATAATGCTGGTATCCACTCCCACCTCCCTTCCCCACTCTCCCTCCCCCCTCCTCCCCTTCTCTCAGGCAATCACCCAGCTATTGAGTGTGTCCATAGGTCTCTGTATTTTTAAAAAAGTAAAACAAGATAGTGAGGTAAAACCACTGAAACAAACAAACTGAGCAGATAGTTGTACAATGAGAAATTGATCCAATAACATTGAGAGTCCCAGGAAAAGCAAATGTGAAGAGGCTATAAAAAACATGGATTTTTTCCTAGACATCAAAGCTCATTTTCTTTTTTTAACTCTCTTTTGTGTCTGGGGAGGAGACACTTCTGTGTCTCATGTTTTGTTTCCCCCTCCTTCTGGCTCCTGGTTGCTCTTAGTGAAAGGGAGACCCTGGTAGGTGACTGAGAGTAGCAGGACGGGAGTTCAGCCTCTTTAACTCCCATGCTCTCTGTTGCCAGGCTGTGAGTTAGCAGTTGCAATGCGACTCTACCTAAGGATATAGTGTCTGTCTGGTAGCCATTCTTACAGTCACAAAGACAGCTACAGCTGTACCCATAGCCCTCTGTGAGTCTAGTGACTTCTTCCCTTTCCTCTTCAGGACTCACAGTGGTCACAGCTCTCCATTACGTATCTTTGGGGGCTTCTGCCTCCTTCAGAGATTTCCCTTAGCCCTGACCACACCTTGTACACAGTCCCTTTATTAAACTCTCTTCAATTACCCCATTTGATTTTGCCCTGTTTTTTTCTGCTGGAACAAGCCAGATACAAGTATACAAGAAACAAACAAACAAACCCATTGAACATTGTTAAATTTATTGGGGTGACATTGATTGGTAACAATTAGATACCCTGTTTCCCCGAAAATAAGACAGTGTCATATTAATTTTTGCTCCCAAAGATGCAGTAGGTCTTATTTTCAGGGGAGGTCTTATTTTTCCATGAAGAAGAATACGGTACACTTTTATTGTTGAACAACAACAAAAAAAAATTTATTACCTGTATACGGTATGGTAGTAGTTGTCATCACAAACCAGCATAACCAGACAAACTGTGAATCCTACAGTATCAAAAATTTCTTGTTACTATCATTATTTCCATGTACAACAATCTATGGTACATTTACTCATTTATTCAATGACAGTCATGTCATCATCTTCTGGAACATCATCGTAACAATCCAAACCCTGAATTTTCTGGTGAATTTCTTGTGACTCCATTTATTTCGGAATCAGTGGACCAAATCTCTCATGTTTAGCAATAGCACTGTCCTTAAATGAATATTTCTTGTCAAGGTAGCCTGCTCGTAGTGCATTTGCAATGCAACTGTCAGTGATTTTCTCCCATGAATTCTTCACCCAAGTCACAACCTCTTGCAGTTTAGGTTTCACAAAGTTTCCACGCTGATTTCTCTCCATTCTATTTTCAGTTTAGTCATTAATTTTCATGCATAAATTGTCCTTGAATGGCTTATTTATTGCAATATCAAGAGTCTGGAGATAGGCCGTCATTCCTGCGGGAATCATTATTTGATCTGTTTTTCTTTTGTAAAGAAATGTCTTCATGTCTTTAGCACGGTGAGTGGCCTTATTTTCGAGGAGGTCTTATTTTTGGGGGAATGCCTTATATTTCAGCGAGAGGCAAAACTGTAAGTAGGTCTTATTTTTGGGGGATGTTTTACTATCGGGGAAACACAGTAGTTTCCAGATGTACAAGTCCCCATTACATTAGACTAAGGAAGTAATGTCTATATGCCATCCTTTTCTGTAAATTCAAATGAACAAAAACATTTCTCTCCATATTTACAGATTTGAGAGGTAAAGGCAGAACTAGGGACACCACACAAGCAGAAAGGGCCCGGGTGGCCCGTGTGCGTCTCCCACAGGCTGAGCTGCCAGCACCCAGAGCTTCTGTGAGGAGCTGCACGTGTGCTGACTCTCAGTGCCGGGCGCCCATGGCTCCCCGCACGCCCCACCCCGAGATGAAGGCCTGAGCCTGTGGACTAAGTGTGAGGAGACAGCGTTGCTCTGGAGAGAAGATAACTGGGAGCCCTCTCTTACCTGAGCGCCATCTTCTCATGGGAGGTGGAGAGGAGGAAAGGACGAGCTCTCCTGGGCTGACGAACAGCAGAGATCGCTCTTCTGTCCTCTGGGCAGGAGGCGCCTGCAGGAGCAGGAGTGAAACCTGGTGACAAGACAGGCTTATCGCGATGCTGCACAGACCCGGTGACTTCCTGCACAAGGCGAGAGGGCAGTGAGATTCTGGAGATGAGACAAGGCTCTCATGAGACGTTCCTCATCTGTCCTGACTCCAATCACTTGTCTGGGCGTCTCCCCGTTGCTCCCCATCAGGCCCCCTCCCTGTGAGGAATGGCTGTCCTGGAGCCTGGTGCTGCCCACTGTGCGCCTGTGCAGGAAGCCCACCCCCAGCCCAGGTGCGCTCCCGAAGCGCAAGTGTAGTTTGCTGGGCGTTCAGGCCCCACACGGCCTGGCTCACCTGATCTTTTCACATCTACTCACAGAAGGAACGTATGCACATTAGCTTTATTTCAGAGGACACCAAAATGTATAAAATGATATATAAGGCTCTCCTAGTCCTATTCCTCAATAACGACCCATTGTTGCCGTCTTCATTCTTAACTTTTTTACAAGCTATATTATAGCTTTGCATAATAAAAACTACATTTCTAGTTTTAATTATTTAATATCAACAACAGACTTTATTGATTTCCCTCAAAGAGGAATTTGTACACTGATGCAGTCTGTCATCATTCTCTCTCTACTCATGATATTTTTATTCTAGATCATTGTAGATGCTCTGGGGACAACCAGCATTTCCAGCCTTAGCTCCTATGACTTCCTTTAATGTGTTCATGCCACAGCCAAGTTCAGTCAGTTGTCATTTCCTTTAAAAACTTAACTATGAAGCATATAACATAGTCAGAATACATTTTTCCTCATTTCCTCATTGACCCAGCACTGTTGTGTGCCTATGCTGTTTCAGGCAGGGAAAGTGCAGTGATGAACAACACACCAAATGAGGCCTGTACTTTCCAAGGGGCTGGGTGAGCTCACTGTGGGAGAAGTGTAGATGGAGATGCAACATTAGAGCCTCTACCCTCCAGACCCCTGGGAGAAGAGAGGACCCAGCCAACGCAGTATTGAGAAGGAGCTCCTGAAAGAAGGGGAATAAAGCAGGAGAACAGTCCTAATACTGAACTGAGAAAATGATTCCAGAAGATGGGAGGGAGCAACAGTCTGCATCTGGCTTGAGACACTGAGTGAGATGATGACTAAGGATTGACCATGGGATACACAATATCAAGACACTGATGATTGTGACAGGCGTGGTTGCAGTGGAAGGTGAGGCTGGACGATTGAAAGAACTGGTTTAGGAGAGATTGACAAGTGATGTGATAATCCACCTGAAAACCCCCAGAGACTCAACTGACAATCAGCACAGTGAATGACAGCTCAGAAACATGGCTGGGCACAAAATTCCTGTACAGAAAACAATGGCTTCTCCTATACTATACAGAAAAATAAAGTTAGAATATATTATAAAATGTAACCTCAACTACTTCTGGAGATTATAGAAAGCCATGAGGACTAACTAGTTGTAATGGATATTAGAAGCTATCCTAAAGCCTCAGTGAATATAATATCGTGGTGCTAAAATAAAAGAGTAGGTAGGAAGTCTCGGGAATCAAACATAGTTCACATGGCTTTCAGTCTATTATTTGGAGTGAGAGGTGTTGAGATAGACTATTTAATAAATGTTATAGGGCAGTGTGGAAGCCATCTAGTGTCAAATATAGCAGAGAGCATACCTCACATCTCACATCTTCTTAAATTTTAAATAGATGGTATATTTAAATATGTATAAGGAAATCATATGGATGAGAAATAAAGGTAGGGGGAATTATTTGTAACTATAGAAAAGGTCTGCCTAACCTTCACCTAATTCTCAGAAGCCATCAACAAAAAATATTGATGAAAAAACATTAAAATTAAAAATAATTTTTTCCATGCAAAAGATCACCATAAGAAAATCATACACGATACAAGAAAAAATAGTTACAATGCACCGCTGGACAAAATCCTCATATATCTTTCTGTATATATTAATATTTTAATATGTCTATTCTATATAAATACATATTTCTGTATCTCCTACACATTACTTAGTAGGAACCCTAACGACTTAATAAAAAAAACAACCGACTAGGTTCCTAGATAACCCATGTTTCTCAAACATGACAAAAATGCTACAACACACTCAGGATGAAGAAAGGTGATTGAAGCTGCACTGAGAACGTTCACCTAAGATTCCCAAACACCCCAAAGCCTACTCCGCGGTGCTGGGCGTGCACGAGGACAGGGCCACTCTAGGTGCGTGGCTGCCCCACGCACATCGTTGCCCGAAAAGGGAAGCTGCTCCCGGGAGGCTCTTTGCACAGACCTGCACCGCCAGGAGACGCTGTCACCACCCTGAGGCTTTACTCAGCAGGCCTTCAACTCTTCCTCCTCCCACAACAGGTCTCTAAACCCTCCCATGTCAGAGCTTTCATCACAGATGGGGATAGAGCAGCAGGTCCTGTTCTGCCCAGAGCCTCGCTGGCTTTACGGAGGATGCTTCTTTCTCCTCACCTTGTCTGGACGTTTTACACTCTGTCTATTTTCCAGGCAGTTACTGTTGCTATTAACTTACTAGAGTAAAATCTAAAGGCAGTCAGTGTTTTAACCTGTGAAGGAGGCCACTCCTCCTACCGTTATGCAGACTAGGAGAAGGTGTCTTTTCTGAGCTGATGCAGCCTCACCTTCCCTTCATGTGAAGAAAAATGTGCCCCTTCTTCCCAGTCGTCACAGCCCTGCACCTGGACACAGTGTTCACCAGTGCTTTGTGTTTCAGCCCCTCTCCCCTGTTCTGCCCTGGACATTGTTTGGTTCAGTGAACAAACAGTACACCTGATACCAGAAGTCTGCCCTCCTGATGAGCAGCACCAGGACCTCAGAAAGCTTCACCTCTGTTTTCTTTCTCCCAAACTACTGTGCTCCAGGACTTTTTTTTTTATTTTGCTTTCCACCAAGAAATTAAATGCTGAGGATTGATTTAAGTAGTGCTTGTTCAAACGTGTTTCTATAGTCACAAATGTTTTGTCCACCTACCGTTTCACATCGTGTATCTTCAACTCCTGGAAGCACAGTCCTCACGAGGTCCTTTCATGAGAGGCTGTGGGTGGTGAGTGCTCCAGTCTTTCTCTGTCTGAACATTACACGGTCTCACCCTCATTTCCTGAGATGGCATTTCCGGGCAGAGCTCTGTAGGGAGATGGTGGTTTTCATCCAGCACATTGACCCCACGGTCTCTGGCTGCAGACATTGCTGTTGTGAGATTGGCCGTGGGTGAAGCTGCCGTTCAGTTGCAGTGACCTTTTTTCTTCCTAAGAGCTTTCCTTTTTCTCTGGTGTGCCCCACTTTCACCATTTGTGTCTAGTGTAAGGTGACCTGACGTCCAGCTTTGGCGGAACAGTCCCAATTTTTAACAATTTGTCCCACGTCCCGTGGCGTTTTAAAAAAGTCGCGATCTTTGGAAAGAATGCACGACAAGCTAGGGAATGGCGGGAGATAGACCAAATTTTTTATCAAGAACCCCCTTCCCACCGGTCAGTGGTGTCCTGCTTTACCAATGTTAAAATCTGGTCACCTTAGTAGTGGCTTTCTGTTCACATCATGTTTGGTGTTTGTGTAGTTTCCTGGATTTCAGAATGACTTTCATGAGTATTTCTGGACAGGCTTCTGCTATTATTTCCAACAATGGTTGGAACACAAACTCTGGAGCCAGGCTGCTTTGCATCCCTAGTGGCCTTAGAGAAACATCATCACTCCTCCATGATTCAGTGTCCTTATCTATAATGGGGTTGCATTATTACCTACTTTGTGGGTTTATCATAAAGATTAATGAGTTAATTATATAATGGGTTAGAACAGTGGTTCCCAACCTTTTCTCATTTGTGTGCCCCTTTTAAGCCCATTTCTATAAATTGTGCTCCTGTTTTTAAAACAGCTGCTTTAAAAACTGTGACTACCTTAATGTAAAATAATGGATATGTAATAAATTAGAATAGAAAAATTACTACCCTAAAAAGTACAAACCATAGATTTAATTTTACAATATTGGTAAGAGTTAAATATTGATAATGATGATCAAGGCTTTATCAAACTTTTACTTTATTTTTACTAATAATATTTATTTGTGTTATTTGAAATGTCTATAATTGCTATATGGATCACTAGCCGATTGAAACATTGTTAGTGAGATCATTGAGCTTGCTTTGATGCACTTAGTTTTTCTTATATCAGGCTCAAAAGATGCAAGATACAGTCTTAAATCCAGGCTTTCATTAAGCTTGTTGCAGTACTTACTTTTATGGAGGTATAAGAAGAAAAATCTGTCACCACTAGTTCAGTATCAGCAAATGGCAAGATGTATTTAAGTGCCTTCTCAGTAAGCTGTTCGTATTCCCCACTGACATCTACCCAGAAAGGAATAAGATGCTTTCTTTTCAAATCAGAATTTAAAAAAGATCAGTTGAGAGTTTGATTAACTGCTCTTTTTCATTGCTAGTTTAGCTTCTTTGAAGAATTCTTCATAGAAGGGATCTGTAATCCAGTTGTTTTCTTTTCCACATTGAGGGAATTAGTTTTAAAAGGACACTTTAAGACCTTCCAAGTGAGTTACAATGCTCCAATGTTTTGTAATAGGTGCAAGTCATTCTCAGATAAGAAGTTGTGCAGACATAATGCCATACAGAGATGATGTAATGTAGAACTGTACACTTGGAACCTGTGTAATTTTTACCAGCCAATGTCACCCCAATAAATTTAACAGTTAATAAAAAATAAAATATAAAATACAAATAATAAATAAATAAATAAATAGAAGTTGTGCAGAGTTTCAAAACATTTAAGCTGACCCCTTTGAGTACATGCTTTCCAAAAGTCCAGTTTTTAATCATTGACTCAATTTTGTCAGTTACTTTGAATACAGTGATTGAGTTGCTTTGAAGTCTCAAGTTGAGTTTGTTTAATTCTAGAAAAATACCTGATAAATATGCAAGAATTTGAAGCCAATCACTGTCCTTAAACTGGAGCAGAGGGAAATGATGGTCTTCAAAAAAATACCTGGACTTCATGTCTAAGTGCAAACATCCATGTAAGTCCTTTGCCATGAGATTGCCACTTTACATCTGTATGCAAAAGTAATGTGCTGTGAATGCTGTTCATTTCTTCACACAGTGCTTTAAACAATATGGACTTTTGTGGTTGTGACTTAATAAAAAGTATAGCTTTTACAGCCTCATCAAGAACATCTTTCAGTTTAGTAGGAAGAGGCTTGGATGAAAGACCTTGTCTATGAATGCAGCAGTGACTCCATGGTACACAGGGGACTACTTCTTTCATTCAGCCACATAGGCCTGCCTCTGTCAGTGCACGCACCACAATAATTCAACCAACTAATGTCCTTTTCAATGAAAAAACCATTGATTGCTTTCAAAATATCTTTCTCTGTGGTACAGTCAATGGGTAACAAAGCAACAGGTTTTCCTCAATTTTATTTCCTACCAAGTACTTCATGATGATGAGCAAAATAGATAAAGCAGAAACAGCTACACTTTCATCAACCTGGAAGGAAAGGAATTTACTTTTTCTAATTCTACCTACTACTGCAGCTTCAATATCATCAGACATTTGCCAAATTCATTGAGACATTATATTATTTGGAAAAGAGGGAGTATCGATTTTGCAAACATGTTCTTCCGCAAACATACAACAAATGGTATTCTTAATACAAGGAGAAATTAAATCTTTGGCTATGGCATAGTTTTCACACATTTCGGTATGCAATAAAAAATACGGTATGAAGCCTCAACCACATTTTCATTGTCTTTCATTCCTGACATCATGTGTGCAGTAATAGTTGGATGTTTTTTAAGCACCCAAAATAATGTATTTCTTTGTTTGTATACATAGGATTCTCAATTTCTCAATTTCGCATGAATAGAGAGAGTTTCATACAACCATTGGATAATATTTCCCTACACACAACACACAAAGGCTTAGGACAGTCATCATCCCTTGCAAATGAAAACCCATATTTAATATACTCTTTAGAGTATTTATCTATCTATCTATTTATTTATTTATTTATTTATTATTTTTTGACAGAGAGAGAACGAGACAGACAGAGACAGAGAGAAGAGGGAGGGCCCAGAGCAGTCTCCATAGTTGACAGCATTAGTTTTCCATATAGTTTCACTCCACAGG
>PVKE010039080.1:0-15170 GCA_004027555.1 Craseonycteris thonglongyai
ACAACTATGGAGACTGCTCTGGGCCCTCCCCCTTCTCTCTGTCTCTGTCAAAAACAATAAAATAAAAAAGTTAAAAAGTAAAATACATAGTCTGATATACACTATTGCATGTGTGAATCATAAACAACCAAAAGTATCTTGAATTCTGATTCATTAACTTCGATAAAAAGGTATTCTTTGAACATTGATTTTCACTTAGTGCACCAGAAAAGAAAGAGAGTTGGAACCTCCCAAGGAAATGAATGTACATTAAGTGTATAATTTTAGAGCATACTCAGGGATTCTTTCACCTACTGACATGGGGTGACCATTGGTGCTATTGCATTCTAACTGGTATGAGCGGCTTAATTTTCCTTTCTAACAAAGTTCCTAGCGACCATGACAGTATTGAAAGGGAAGGGGTTTTAAGAAAACCCCACTTTGGGCCACAATTTCTTGTTGCATCAGCCAGTGGAGGCCAGGTAAGCATAACCAGAATAGTCTGAGGAAGCTAGATATGCCTATTCTTTCACCAAATTTGCCATAATGCTTGGCCCAAACTAGCAGAGGGGCCAAAGAGAGGCAGCAAGAAGGTCACCAGCTCTGTGTGCAACTTTCTGAGCTGAGCACACCTCTCATGTTGCTCCAATTCGCTGAAAACCGTCTTCCGGCAAGGGAGTAGAGAAGAGCGCTGGGTGGATGCAATCTTCTGCCCACTGAATTTTCCTCACAACACTTGGCCCCGCACTCCCAGCTCAGCGTAAGGGTTACCCTGCACATCGTACAGATCCCTGACTACAGTTTCTACAGTGATTCTGCAGTGCAGAAGGTTAAAAAGAACAGCATTTGCCTCTAATGGGCTTGAAGAGTGCATTTCGCCTTGTGTCTGAACAAGTGCTCCTTCCCTCAACACGCCTCCGCCCCATAGACTTGCAGGCACGCTGTCAGCTCCCTCCCAGGCAGGGCCCTGACTTTGAGTACACTGGCAATTTGCAAACAATAAACCTGACGTGAGAAGTGAAACTATATTAAACATAATTTTCCTAAATTCCTCTTTTCAAGTCTGTTCAAATGGCCTCTCATTATTTGGACTTAAATTGTCAAAACACCACTTACAAAGTGGTGTAGAGAAAGAAAGGCCAGCATCATCCAGTTTTATCCTTCATTCTCTGAAGCTCTGTATTTACCGGATTGCAGTAGAGAAGTGAGTTGCTATGCAAAATCTCGCTTTGAAAAAACAATGTGTTCAGTCTTTGAAGTCACCAGGACTTTTCTGGTCTTTTTCTATCAGACACCCCAGGAAATCTGAAAGTGCGCTGCTGTCATCAGCAGTCCTATCCTTCTGCCTCTTTGTTATTCAAAATAAGGCCCAGTCTCCAGCCCACGCATGTTCCCAAGAGCCCTAATTACATCACCCTGCTTGTGCCCTCGGAGATTTGTTCCCGGCTGCCAGGCTGATGGTCCTGTAGAGGCTCGATACATATTTTGAAATGTTGGGTGGTGGTTCTTTTAACACCTGAAATTAAAATAAGAACATAGACATTGAGCCAGATAATAGTCTGACATGTAAAAGTAATAAATAATGCTTGCCCTTCATCCTTCTAGATTCTACTATAACCAATTAGCCTGACTGGCCTCACATTACCCACTCTCTCTCCTCCACTTATCCTTCTCCTCCCTTATAAAACCACCCAATACGCAGCACAACCTTTCTCATGCTCACTCTTTCTATATTTCTGTATTGATGGTTTGTATCGTGCAATAAATGTGTACTCCAGGGTTTGGCAATGTCTGAAAATGGCACAAAACACAATAGTAAGAGGCAAGGTCAGGGCAGTTCTACCACCTAATCAGCCCTATCTTCTTCCCCACAAACAGTCCAGCTTCCTCCCATCCTTATATTTCCTCTCCATTCACCCAACGCCCTGGTCTTACCATTAAATAGTCATAATAGTCATCCCTGATAACATGTTAGTTGTTAGGTGACAGGTATAGTAACATTTTTTCTAAAAAAATTATTTTATTGTTCTGAGAGGTGAGCGAGAGAGAAGTGGTAGGGCCCAGAGCAGTCTCCATAGTCGTACATCACTAGTTATGACATGGTTTCATTCCACACAGGTGGATGTGGGGCTGCACAGGCTGGGAACTGAACTGGGAGCCTCCTCGATGGGAGGCAAGAACCTTCACTGCCACCCTGGCACAGTTGTGCACATGTGTTTGCATGGGCCGAGGCCGGGGCTGGGGCCGGGGCCAGGATTTCAACCCCTGGACCGCACGGTTGCAAGGCAAGCACTCAACCTGATGGGCTCTCCTGGCGTCCCATATAGTAACATTTTTAAAGGACATTTTGGAAGGAGAAAACAAGTGACCTCAAGACAGACACTATCATTTTCTCCAACTGTGTGCAAGAAGTTGGTGATAATTTGGAAACCACCTCTGAAAGTTTGCCAGCTGTTGAAAGAGTCCTGTTTATATATCCACTCTTCAAAGCTCTTCCATATATATATTCCTCATTTTGAACTCCCAAACAACCTGTAAGACAGGTAGAGTAGTCAACTTGTCACCAGTTTACCAAGTATGATGCTAAGTCACAGAGAGGTTAAGTGGGTCTCCTAAGGCCACACAGCTAGTTAGTGTCAGCCTGGGCAGCAGCAATCCTGGATCTGCAAGCTGCCAATACATCACTTTTCTTACCACAGAGGCAGTTCTCAAATTCCACCTTCTGGACACTAATGGCTGCATGGCACTTTCCATGAGTGTCCTCCTATCTCTAATTACCTGCACATTTCAGTACAAGTAAATTCCAGAATATAAGACCCAGCTTTTTCAGCTGACCTTCTCTAGTACATAGCAATATAATGAGTGTGCTGACGTATCATATAAAGTTTCTGCAATAATTGTTTAGGGGTACTTTAAGTGGCATTATATTTGGGCCTCAGAACTGTACTAACCTTATACAGTTTAAACATCAAATGAGGAGAGGAGGGGAAGCCGGGATGGTTCAGGGGGTTGCAGCCCCAGGCACCGAGGTTCAAATCCCGGCCCCAGCCCATGCCGGCCCGTATGCAGAACTGGGGTGTGCCTCCCGTGCAGGAAGACCTGAGCCCTGAGCCCTGTTTCCACCCTGCATGGCCCCCGCCCACCATGTGAACCAAAACCATGCCGAAAACTGATGACACAACTTTGGAGACTGCTCTGGGCCCTCCCCTTCTCTCTGTCTTTCTCTCTCTGTCAAAAACAATAAATCTTAAAAATAAATAAATAAGGAGTGGAAAGTCTAATAGAACCTTAAAGGTACATTCAAGCCTCCCAACTGGGCTATAAATAATCTTTATAAGTACAGCACGTCCTTGAATAATGTTACTTTGTTCAACAAAATTTTATTATAATGTTTATTAGGTGCTATAGGAATTTAACTCTTGTTTATATCAATTAGTCTGTAGTAAAATTCATTTTCTTTTTTTCTTCTTTTTTTTTTTTTAGTGTTTTTGACAGAGAGAGACACAGACAGAGAGAGACAGAGAGAAGGGGGAGGGCCCAGAACAGTCTCCAGAGTTGTGCATCATCAGTTTTTGACATGGTTTCATTTCACACAGGTGGGCGGGAGGCCACTCAGGACAGGAACTGGGCGGGAACTTCCCACATGGGAGGCATGCCCCTGAGAGCTAAGGGCTGAACCAGGGGCCTCAAACATGGGAAGCTCACCTGGCAAAAACCAAACTGGTGGCACACCTCAGTTCAGCACATGAATCCACATGGGCCAGGGCCAGGATTTGATCCTCAGTCCACATGGATGCAAGGTGAGCACTTAACCTGCTGAGCCAACCCGATATCCCTAAAATTGGTTTCCTTATCAGTCATTATGCTTAAAGTTGCAAAATCTATTAATGATGTTAAGTGAGGATTTACTGTTTCTATTTTGTATACTGTAAGCTTTAAACTATTTTATGCTTAAATCAGAGTTTCTGCTGTCATACTGAGAACTCTAGCAGAAAAAAAAAAAAGATGGGCATGGTGTATTGGCAACAAATCCTTCACGGAAGGTTTCATTTAGAAGAAAGTTCATTTGGTTCCTCGTGTGGGGTTTTCACACTGCTCTTTTGTAGCATAAAAACTGGAGGGCTTCCTTCATCACTCAAGTAGAGGAGTCATAAAACTGCTGCCCCAAATCACAGACTACCAAGTGTTCTTCCAAAGATCCATTTTCCACCTAATGGTGTGGGAAGTTCCCAAGTCATATTTATCCAAACCGTTTGTTTGACAATATTCATCAATGTTGCTCTCCATGTAGCTTTTCTAGCTTGGACACTTCTACCAAATGACACAACTCTACCTAGGCTCTCCATTTTCAAGCACAATGCAGAGCTGCCCACTGCCTCTAGGGCCAAGTCCAAATCCCTTTACCTGGCATATAAGACTCTTCATAACACAATCCAAGGCTACCTTTCCAACTCTTCTGTGTGTTGCACATAAACTTGATTATTTCCTATTCCTCACAAACACCCTAAGCCAGGGCTGTCCAAACTTCTGGCTTCCCTGGGCCACATTGGAAAAAGAGCTGTCTTGAGCCGCACATAAAATCCACTAATACTAATGACAGCTGATGAGCTGGGAGGGGGAATCGCAAACAAATTTCATAATGTTTTAAGAACATTTACAAATTCGTGTTGGGCTGCATTCAAAGCCATTCTAGGCTGCGTGCAGCCCGTGGGTTGCGGGTTGGACGTTGGACAAGCTTGCCCTAAACTTTCCTGGTACCTTATTTGCCTAAGTCACTTTTTTCACCTGGAATACTTTATTTCTTCTCTATTTGTCTGATTCCTACTCAGTGTTAAAAGTCTAGCGCAAAAACTTAATTTGCCCCAAATTTAGCTATTTATAATACATGCCTTCGCTTTCCTTTCCAATTATGTTATACAGTGCTTAATGCAAGAAATTTGGTCATGGTACATGCTCAATGAATTTAGGTGGGTGAGTGGATAAATCTCATGAGTCCACACCACAGTCCCATGAGACGGGAAGGTGCTGTGCAGTCTCACTGACAGAACATTAGCAAAAGCACTGGCTTTTTTGCAGTTTGGTCCTTGCAAACAGGTCTGCTTTTCTCCAGTTTGTGACCCAGAGCTTTAATCCGCTTGCTGTAGTTGAATGTACGTATCCCGACATCGGTGCACAGTGAGACAGTTATTTTCCTTAGGATTCCTGAAGTTTTAAAGTAATAATAATACAAACATTTTTTTTTCAAGAATATTTGGTTATTCTTGAAAGATTGTGTGGTTTAGGAAGAGCTAAGGAAAACAAATTCTGAACAAAAAGTCCCGATCCCAAATGGGGGCTCAAAGCCCGTCCTGCAGAGAGAGAGCCAGCTGCACCTCAGATGCCAGAGCACATCAACGAGGCAATCCTGGTGAACAGCTGCACTTGTGCCCTGGTGTCCTTCCTAACCACTCGTACACGGGTTCATGAAGTACGACTGGAGCTCTGACCTAATGAAATTCACCAAGCTGGGTCACCAAGGCCACTGAAGCATGACTCTGCATTTCTCAAGTCAATGTAACAGAATCTGAGCTGTGTACAGCGAAGGGTGGGCCAGAGGCTATCTGGTAGCCAAGGGCATGGCTGGGGCTTTAGAATAACAGCATGAGGTTGTAACTGGATGCCATTCTGGGACCTTTAGCCAGTTAACCATCTCAGTCACCCATCTTTTATTCATAAACAGGAAGAACGATGTATTCTTTGACTGCTCACTTTGCCCTTTGCAGTTGTACCAATATTATGCTGCCTTTACTTTTTACTTATGCCACATGAAATGTAGCTGGCATAGTTGAAGCATCGCATCATCACCATGGGTGTCAATACAGATGCTGGACTGAGATGGCTGATCACTCTCAGAGCCCGCAGAGGCAGGAGTTGGCCTGACTACCCAATAGCCTTTATCGTTAGTCTCAATTGTCCATTTTATTTCAGCCTTGAAGTAGATTTTAAATGGTAGGATTATTTGTTTTGTGTCTTAAATGTTAAAATTCAACAGGAAATTCTTAGCAATATCAAACCCATCAAACTTAATCACAAGGGAAGCCCAACCCCTTTCCATCCAATTCACATGTCTCCTTCAGGCTTTGTATAAGGGTGAGTAAAGACAAAGGCTTTGGAGTCAGACTTCTGGGTTTGGCACTCATTCACCTTAACAAATCTTTCTGGGCCTTGGGTTTCTCATCTGTAAAATGTAATAATAACAACAATACCAAATCAGAACCACAGTGAGATACCACCTCACGCCTGTTAGAATGGCTATTCTGAGCATCAATAAGACAAGAAATATCACCCGTAAGAAAAAGGAACCTTCATACACTGCTGGTGGGAACATAAACTGGTACAGCCCCTTTGGAAAACAGTATGGAAGTTCCTCAAAAATAATTAAGAATAGAGCTACCACACAGCCCAGCAATCTATTTTCTGGGTATCTACCTGAAATTTTGGAAAACTTAGTCATAAGGATACAAGTACCCCTATGTTCATTGCAGCATTATTTACACAATAGCCAAGACATGATTGGATAAAGAAGATGTGGTACATATTATACAATGGAATACTACTCAGCCATAAGAAAGGGTGAAATACTGCCATTTGTGACAACATGGATGGATCTTAAGACTATTATGCTAAGCGAAATAAGTCAGACAAAAAAGACTAAGGACCATCTGATCTCATTCATATGTGGCATATAAAACAGAAAACAACAAACAAAACAAACTCACCAACACAGACAATGGAAGGGTGGTTACCAAAGGGGAGAGAGGGCGGAGGGAGGATGAAGAAGGTATAGGGGGTCAAATTTATGTAGATGGGGGATGCAGAGATGGTTCACAGCAGGTTAAGCATTGACTTTGCAACCCCAGGGACCAAGGATCAAGTCCCAGCCCCGGCCCACGTGGACCCATATGCTAAACTTAGTTGTGCTTCCCATACAGGAGGCCCCTGCCCAGTTCCCACCCTATGCAGCCCCACACCCACCTGTATGAAATGAAATTGTTGAAAACTAATGGTGTACAGCTATGGAAACTGCTCTGGGCCCTCCCCCTTCTCTCTGTCTCTCTCTGTGTGTCTCCCTGTCTCCGTCAAAAACAATAAAATAAATCTTTTTTAAAAAATTATCATCAAATATATAGTGATGGAAAGAGCTGATTCTGGTTGATAAGCACATAATGCAATGCATAGACAATGTAATATAGAATTGTACACCTGGAAACAATGTAATTGTTATCAATCAATGTCACCCCAATAAATTTAACAATAAAAAATTGTAAATAAACAATAATAACAATTTTTTTAATTTTATGTTGCCAGAAGGAGACTAGACTTTGAATGATGAGCACACAATGCACTATATTATAGAATTGTACACTGGAAACTTCTATGTTACTAAGCAATGTCAACCTAATAAACTTAATTTGAAAAACAACACCAACTCACATTATTACTGTGAGATAATTAAATGAATTAATGCATGGAAGGTTATAATGTTAGCTCTTATTAGCACTATCTTGAATTTAGCTATGATTCATTGTTTTGGGGGTTTTATGAGCCCTGGGAGAGCATGACCTTACTTCATCTGCAAAAGAAAGAAACAACATATATCTTTTTTTTTTTTTTAAGATTTATTTTATTGTTTGAGAGAAGGTGAGAGAGAAAGAGAGAGGAAGACCCAGAGCAGTCTCCATAGTTTTACATCATTAGTTGTGACATGGTTTAATTCTACACAGGTGGATATGGGGCCACACGGGGCAGGAACCGAACTGGGACTTCCCACCTGGGAGGCGAGAACCTTCGCTGCTATTCCTGGAGTTACCAGTTACACTGAAATTCAGCATATGGGTTTGCATGTGCTAGGGGCGAGGAATTGAATCCCAGACCATGTGTGTGCGAGGCAAGCGCTATCCCAGCATTTCTCATACATCTTTCTTTTAAATGTCCAAGTCTGAAGATCAGGGAACACCTGCAGATCTCTGAGACCTAAGACCCCAAGACTCAAGTCCTTAAGGTCAAAACTTTTTTTTTTCCAGTTTTATTGAGAAATAATTGACATATTAAGGCTGTTCAGAAAGTATCCAGCCATGTAGTATGAAAAAGAGAGGCATTTATGGCTGAATTTTTTCCAGACAGTCCTTATACATCACTGTGTAAGTTTAAGGTGTATAGTATGATGGTTTGATTTATATTGTGAAATAATTACATAATAGGTTCAGCTGATGTTCATTTTCTCATATAGATACAATAAAAAGAAACAAAGAAAAAAAATGTTTCTCCTTGTGATTAGAACTCTTAGGATTTATTCTCTTAACACTTCCTTATATATATCATACAGCAGTGTTAGCTATAGCAAAACCATTTTTATAATACTAAAATGTTTTTGCCCCAGCCCATTCTTATTCTTTCATGAGTGTACAGTGGAATTTTCCAGACACTGCATGTTATTGATGATATCATCACTTAACCGTTAATGGAATGTGTGCTTGTACATTCTTGTGTTTTTTATATTCCTTGATTATCTTTTCTAATACAGTAAGTAGCAATAACTGTAGCCCCATAAACAAATCTTCCAGGGGTACGCAATAATTTTTCTACTAGACAGTTACCCTCCCCCAACCCCCTTTCAAAATCTGTAATACAGAAATACCAAACTCATCCTCAATTTTGAGACCCTGACCCCAAAGTTAGGCCCCTGAGGCTGCTCTGTCTGCATTTTGTCCTTGTTGATGTTTCAGGCTGGCTGGGTCCGATTTACCTGGAGAGGAGTGGCTGTGGGATTATGAGAAGCACGGCCATCGCCATTCCATGATTAGAAGAGTCAAGAGGTTCCTGAGTGCCCACGAACACCCCTCCAGTCCCAGGAGCAGGAGCTATGGGAGGCAGGCCAGTGACAGCTCCATGTACTTCCCTCAGAGCGACCTCAGCCCAGCCAGGGATCTGCTGGATGTGCCCTCGAGAATCCCCCACCGAGCCTCAGCCTCCTGGAAGCAATTCTGCTCCCCAGAGGGGAGCCTCAAGCTGCATGCCAGCCTGGGAGAACTATCCACAATCAGGGAGACCAGTCGGACGAGCACATTACAGAGCCTGACCCCACAGTCCAGTGTGAGGGCCTCCCCCACCAAAATGCCACAAGTCCCTGAGGTACTGATCACAGCACCAGGGCCCACATCAGATGACCACCACCATGACTCCACTGCCTCCATCCAGAGCTCTGAGTTTACTGGGGTTCAGCCAAGTAGCACTGGACAGCCAGAGGACCCTGTGGGATCGTTCCTGTTCCCCTCAGAGAAGGGGACACTTCCTCGAGGCCCCAGTCCCCAGACTGCTTCAGCCCAAGCTGAGAGAATCATCTTCAGGTTTGCCTCTGAGGCAGACCCTGATGAGAATGACAAGTTCCAGAAAAGGTGGAGCCTCCCAGGATTCCTGGAGTCCAGCCACGCCTCCCTGGCAGGCCTCAGTCCAGAGCCCATAAACCCGAAGCCGGCTCTTTTGCTTGACACAGAGACGTCCTCAGAGACCAGTGGAATCAAGTTTGTGGCTGGATCTCAAGTCTCTCCTGATGTGTTGTATTTAATGGAAAACCTGGACACCAAAGAAACAGATATCATAGAATTTAACAATGAGCAAACAGAGGAATCACCCAAAGGAATGCCAGAAAGCTCTAGGACCTGGTTGTAGGCTAAATTCTCACTTTCCCAAAAAGCTCAGCATTAGTTCTATACGTGGTAGTTCCATACGGTCAATTAAAAAGAAAATTATACTGTATGAGCTATATGAAACAGTGAAGGGCATTATGATCCTGACTTTTTGAGACCGAAAAAAATTAAGCACATTCACATCATCCATCACAATGTGATTTTCATGGACATTGCACAGACCACAGTGATGTATCTTAACCAAATAAGGAATCTTAAAAAACAAAAACAAAACAAAAAAATATGTGTGTGTGCGCACGCATGTGCGTGTGTGTGTGTGTGTGTATGTGTGTGTGTGTGTGTGTGTGTGTATATATATATTGTTAGTTTTGAAAAGGGCCTGATACCTGATAGGTCATAATCCAATCTCCTACTTTTACCAATAGGAGACAAAGGATTCTCTGTTTCTTTTTTTTCTTTCTCCTTTTCTTCAATTATAAAGCCAGGGAGATGGTTTACATAATGCCTCAAAAGCTGCTTCCTAATTATGATTCTTTGTTTGAGGCTTTCTAACCACTTCACTCCCACTTTCTAAACAATTACTATAACTGCCAAATTCTTAAGCTTCATCAGCATCAAAAAGCACCATTTCTTTCCAATTTCCTTCTCTACTTTCAGGAATTCATTTTCCTCCCTTCCCCCTTTATTCTCCCATCCTTTTGCTCTTCCTTTCCTCAAGTCTTGCTCCTTCTCTAGTGACTCTAACCTGTCCCACCTTTCACATTATAATATGTTCTCTTGATGACTCTGTTGCTTACTTCTTGCACTGATTTTCAAAATATGAGGCATTAGCAAAACCTCTTACAGAATAAATGAAGACGTCAACAAATCCAACTTGACATACTTCCAGTCTCATGGTAGTTGATGGCGTCCCACCGAACCCTGCAGTGGTGATCTTCTCTTTTGTCACTCACTCTTAGGCCTTGAACACAGGAGAAAACTGAAGCCAAGAGGACATGAAAACTGCATAACTAAATGCTGTGTAACCAAAGAACAAGGCTTGAATGTGTTTAACTCAAACTCCTAAAGGAAAAAATCTCAATCATGACACAACATGGGACCAGTTACTGTGTCTGCCAGGTTGTTTAGGACAAGGTAGGATATTGGATCTGGGAGGCTAAGGGGGTCCAGGACTGCCTGATGGGGATGGGGTGTTGACTAACTCCATCCTAGAAGCTCTTGGTATAGTTATATGTTGGGGGCCCCCAATTTTGTCTGGAAGGCCATGTCTTATGACTACTGCTCTCATTATTTGTCACATGAAGAAACTTGATTACATGTGCCTCAAGAAATAAAAAAATAAAAATAAATAAAAAACACTAATAGCTACCATTTATTGAGTTCTCAGTGTTTCAGGCCTGTAAGGTTCACAGAGGATCCGATTAATCCTCATGAGGATCTCATGAGGTGATATACGATTATCTCCATTTTCAAGATGAAGAAAACAGGCTTTGGAGAAGTAACAGAATTTGACTAAAACTACCTATCTAGGAGGTGGCTGGGCTCCAATTCAAACCCAGGTTTATCTGACTCAGGAGCCCATAACTGTTAACAAGTATGCTCCCTCACTATTCTGTGTCATCTGGAAGGTCCTGAATTTGCCAACAATTTGCCCGGAATTCTGGAGGATGACCCAAGGAGCCATGCCTAGGCGCTCTCTCTGGGTCCTCCTTGCTGGTCTGCACACATCTTTTAGGAATGCACACAGGAGGGTGTTGCACCACCTTTGAGCCTCAGCCATGGTCTTCTTCCTTTTTCTGAAAGAAGAAAGTTGGCGGGACCCTCTCTTGCCTCTCCGACTCCTGATATACAATGGTATAATTAATATATTTTTAGAAGGCATCATAGCATCCAATCAGGCCACCCCAGCTGCATAACAGCAGTGACCTTTACTTTAACTGGCTTTTCTCCAAAAACTAAAGGGAAATAATATTGGAAAAAAAATGTCATATACCAATGGTTCTCTATGCTGGTTAACAGTGTTAGCAGCTGGGAAGGCACCGATATTCCCAAATCATGACATATAGACTATAAGATCAAGCCCCAATATAGCCACTTAATGACCTACTGTTTAACAACCACTCAGACTTACTACAGTTCTCCAGTGCAGGGAACCCCCTTTCTCAGTCTTTGTCTTGTCCCCACACTCAGTTTAGTATTCAGCACCTGAAGCATCTGCAATCATGCAAGGACTACGTACAAGGGCTGTCCGGAAAAAATCCCACCATTGTCACTATAACTACATGGTTACATAGCTGGCTGCAGCCCTTGTATATTTCATTTATAAGTGTGGTGTTGCATGATCTCTACTGCAAAATACACACCCTATGGCACCATGACATACCGCAAGACATCTTTAAGCTCCTCACTTATCAACCAATTCACTTAAAGACCTAGTCATGGAAATGGAACTCAGTCATTAAGTGAGGAGTGCTTGTATAACACTTTTAAAAGGCAGGAGCTTTAACCTTCTCCTAGCCTATTAATGCTCTTGGATATTTCAACTGAAGTCCCTCACTCTCTTCTCTTTAGCTGTATCTATTGTTCAAATTCAAATAAGTTACTACATAACTGTTTTGGAAATATAATCAATTTTTGTTCCTAAATTCAAGATGACAAATGACACATTTTTGTGGAGAACTGTGTTCTTTTATCTCTGCTTACATCGAATTTTTATTCACCTTGGTCCAGAAAATTATTTAATTTTCTCAACATTTCATCAAAATCTGTGATGGCCTCCCATTTCTTCCTTCCATTGAAAACTGAATAATAATTCATTATTCACCCATGTGGATGAATTCAGCTATAAATTCAAGCCAGCAGTTGCCCAGATGAGATGAAGAAATGCCATTGCTAGTATGAGAGTGTAGCTTATGTAAAGAGTGACAATAATATATTTTACCAAATATATAAGAACGTGTGCCAATAAGCCGCTATATAATGGAGTGATACCTGATCCAGCTTCAGTGTTTATATATGTCCTATATAAAACCAAATAAACCATACCCTCCAGAGAAATAATTTTTTTTTATAGAAAGTGGTTTTTTTTAGTAGAAAATAGATTGGTGTACGGCCTCCCCATGGGCCAAGTGAACTCATAGATTGCTCCACCTTAGAAATCCCCTAGCATTGCAGGAGAATAACAGTAGGGAATTGGTAAAGCCCTGGATCATGTCACCAACTGGACTTTTCTTTATAGTCATTCATGAGGCACTAAGCAACTACTGAGTGCCAGACATTCAGCTAAAGTTGACAGGGTAGGAGACTAGCCCCTCAGTGCTCCATCTTCCATCTGTCACTCTTCTGCAGGTCTAGGGCAATGACAAAGTGCCCTCTGGCATTGTTTGCATGTTTGTTCATTTCCTTTCAGCCCCAATCCCACCCCACCCCCAACTATTTTAATTTGTTTAATATAATAAGGTCCTTTGTTTGTATATGAGTACATTCTTACATGTGGAATACTGTTTTGTGTGCAAGTGTTTTTAAAGATTGATTTTTATTGTTTTTGACAGACAGAGAGAGACAGGGGGAAGGGGGAGGACCCAGAGCAGTCTCCATAGTTGCAAGTCATTAGTTTTCTACATAGTTTCATTCCATAGTTAAGTGCAGGTCTACACGAGGAAGGAACTGGCTGGGCCTCCCTCATGGGAGGCACGCCCCTGTGAACCAGGGCAGAAGCTGAACTGGGGGGCCTCTGACATAGGAAGCTCACCCTGGTGAGAACCCAATTGGGGCACAGGCCCAGTTCAGCATATGGATCTGCACTGGCTGGAGCTGGGATTCAATCCTTGGACCCTGGGGCTGGGATTCAATCCTTGGACCCCGGGGCTGCAAATAAGCGCTCAACCCGCTGAGCCATCCCGGTTTCCCCTGCAAGGGTTTTTAACTTATGTAAATGTTTTTATATTGCAGGTCTCATCTGGGTTTTTTGTTTCTTTTTTTTTTCCCACTCAGTACAAAGTTTTTATGATCCTTCAGTTTGCCTTGCATACATCTAATCCATTGCTTCTAACTCCTGCAACTGTAAGATGTCTTGCTTATTGATTGCCCCATTGATGCCACCCCCTCCACAGTGAGCACCCTTGAACACATTCTTTTATGGCCCTATAGGAGAGTTTCTTTGGGGCATATGCCATGAGCAACACTGGGGCAGGATCTGAATACATTTAACCTGATTGCATGTTACCAGAAGGCGCTCCAGAATAACAGCACTGATTGACACTCCCCCAGCAGCACATTGTGTCTCTACCATCCCACTCCGTGCCCTATGCTTGGCATCACCTAGATGTCCAATTACTCCAGTCATAACTGTGTAAACTGACATTAATTTATGATTGGCATTTACCTGCCAATCAGACATTAATGATACTGTAGCAGCACCTTTATCTGATTTACTAATGACATTAATTAAGCATCCCTTCATATACGTCTTAATTCTGTTGGGACTACTCTTGAAAATTGCTTTTTCAAATTTTTTGCCCTTTTACCTAATAGGGTTCCTATTTCTTATTGTTGTTGTTGTTGATTTTCAGGAGTTCCTTCTATAGTTTAGAATGATAATAGGACCTTGTTGGTTTTGGGCATCGCAGCAGTATTTTCCAGTCCTTTGTGTGTCTATCAAAAGCGTCCATGGGGTCGTTGGTTGAATTAGAAATTCATAATTTTGATATAATCAAGTTCATTGGAGTTTTTTGCTCTATGCTTTTGAAGTTTTAGAAAAAAAATCCTTCCCCACCCCTGTGTTACAGTATTCTGTCTTTTTTTGTACTACCTTTACAATGTTAGATAGGAATCCAGTTTTATTTTTCTCTATATAGTAATCCAATTTCCCCACAATACTTCCTTTTAAATGAGCAGTTTATAAGTCCTACATATTTTTCCCAAATAAGATGCACCGGTATAAAACGAAATAGCATCTCAGAGAATTAAAAGATAGAGTGGCATGAATGAAAAAAAAAAAAAGCTGCACCTAACCTCATAAAACTCTAGCTTCTTCCCATTATATGCAAACTTTCCCTAAAATGCATCCCCTCTTGTTATCTTTCCACTGGTGATTACCTTCCCTCCCCCACCCCACCCCCCTTGATGCCTGGTGTATGCAAATTCTTGTTACACTCTCCTATGCAAAAGCCCATTAAAAATAGCCTGTCTTGGGGAAGCCAGGATGGCTCACTGGGTTGAGCGCTCACTTTGCAGCCCTGGGAACCGAGGATCAAATCCTGGCCCCGGCCCATGCAGTCCCATATGCCCAGTTCAGTTCTCACTGGGGTGAAGACCCTGGCCCAGTCCCTGCCCTGTGCAGCCCCTCGCCCACCTGTGAAATAAAACTATGTGGAAAAACCAATGATGTGCAACTATGGAGACTGTTCTGGGCCCTCCTCCTTCTCTCTGTCTCTGTCTCCGTATCTCTCTCTCTCTCTCTCTCTCTCTCTCTCTCTCTCTCTCTCAAAAACAATTTTTAAAAAA
>PVKE010039081.1:0-15170 GCA_004027555.1 Craseonycteris thonglongyai
AGTGAAGGTTCTCGCCTCACATGCAGGAGGTGCCTGGTTTGGTTTCCTCCATGCACAGCCCCACATTCACCTGTGGAAGGAACCATGTCACAACTAATGATGTACAACTATGGAGACTGCTCTGGGTCCTCCCCTTCTCTTCTCTCTTTCTCTTTCAGTTTTCCTCAAACAATAAAAGACATCTTAAAAAAAGAAAACAAAAAAACTTTCATACTCCCCAAACTTACTTTTCTTAAAAATGAATTGGAAAACCATAGATCTGAACTTGTCAATACTGAATGGAGGGGAAGCTGGGATGGCTCAGCGGGTTAAGTGCCCGCTTTGCAGCCCTGGAGACTGAGGATCGAGTCCCGGCTCTGGCCCATGTGGACCCATATGCTGAACTGGGGTGTGCCCCTAGTTCAGTTCTTGCCGGGGCCTATGCGGGAGGTTCCTGGCCCAGTTCCTGCCCTATACAGCCCCATGCCTACCTGTGGAGTGAAACTATATGGAAAACTAATGTCAACTATGGAGACTGCTCTGGGCCCTCCCCCTTCTCTCTGTCTCTGTCTGTCTGTCTGTCTCTCTCTGTCAAAAAACAATAAAAATAAATCTTTAAAAAAAAATAATAAAACTGAATGGAACACCTACTTCAAATGAAATTTTGAGGGTTCCACATGTTCCCATGAGTTTAAAATTGTATCTTTGAAAAAATAAACTTTTTTGATTAACTAAGACCAACAATTAAAGACAAGCAAAGTGGCTCCTGAAGCCTCATGCTCCTTCCCAACTCTTTTGTCTCAGGTTCTGCCTGGGGAACCATAGTGTTCCTCTGTCTTGGCTTCTTTATTTTGGATTCCGCCTTGGGTACACTTTTCCTTCCTCTGAAGCTCTCCCCACTACTTCCTCCCCTGTACCTATCAGAACCTGCCCTTTTAAAGTTAGGCCTTCTGGGGATCTTAATGAACTCCGTTTCCTACATTCCCTGGATTGGTGGCTATAAAGAATTTCTTAAAGTAACTGAGGATTCCTATAAGTTTGCTGAAGAATTTAACATAGGTTTCTGAGATTTGTACCAGTTAACCCACATGTTTGTTTGTGATGGTCAAGTAGAACTTGGGTAAAACTTGTATGATGGGAATATCCTGAAAGGGATTTAGAAAAGCAAACCGCTAACCTTTGGGCAAAATGCTAAAACACTCCCTAGGGACTTCCACAAAGCAATTACAGTAGCTTTCCCAAAGCCCATTGATTGGAACAAAATTCAGACTTGCTAGCAATAGTCTGATGAATCTGTTTATGACTCTTATAATTGGTTTCAGATTGTTTTCAAAGAAAATTCTGGCATTCCTTCAAATGCTGGATTTACCTGCATAGCTTTTATAATGACTCCATGTTTATTAATGAACTGTGCTGTGATCTTTCTCTTTTAAAAAAGACCAGGATGAAATGGGAAATTGTGTTTACTCTAGATTTAGTTATTCTGGCAAATCAGTTGCTTTCACCTTAGATGAGTTACCTAAAAGAAAGACTGCTAAAGTTATTAATTTTCATCTCTGGCAAATGAAAGTTCCTATATGAAGCTCCAAACCGCCTCTTTCTGCTATTTTTGCAAAAAGTCAGGACATAAGAAAAGAGATTGTCACAAATGGAAGTGCTTCAGGTGCCTTCAGCCCTCTAATCAGCCCTTCCAATGTGCTGCTGATTTCCACTGGTAGGGATCAGAGGACCTAAGGGCTCTCCCCAATCCTCCCTCTTAATTGGCTTGGAGAAGGCGCTCTCCAGATTGGTAGTGAATGTCTCCCTATTGACAGCAGAGCCACAGTCTTGGTGCTCAACCTCACTGCTACGAAGCAGGCCTAGCCTCAAAGCACTACAACAGTTCAAATAGTTGGGATCTCTAGTAAACCTCAACAGGTTACTGTCTCTGAGTCTATTCCTTTTTGAACCCTTTCAGAGATATTCACCCTTAGCTTCCCCACCCATATTCATCTGTTATGCCAAGACGGCTTAGAAAAGTATCACAGCAGATTTCTTTCCCTCAAAAGGGCAAATACTTCTAGAGTTTGACAGTAGATTGCAAAACAGCCAACCAAGTGAATTAAGTGACCCTTCAGCATCTTTTATTTGCTCCAATTTCAATGTCACTATAGGTGAATATGGAAGCATCACTATCTCATTGGCTAGTCTTTATGATCAGAATCTTCAGCTAATAGTGGCAGAATCCACAATACCCCCTCCTATCAAGATTCAAATAAATTTCTCAAAACCTCTTCCCAGAATCAATCAATATTCTATAAGAAGTCCTCCAAGGTATAAAGCTCCTAATAGACGATCATAAGATGTAGAGTCTCATTATCTCTTACACTAGTCTGTGTAATGCTTCTCTTTAACCTGTAAGAAAACCTAAGGGCTGTGAGTAGAGGTTTGTCCAGAACCTCCTAGCAATAAACATTATTATCCCTTGCTACCCTATTGTTCCTAACTCTCAAATGCTACTAACGTTCATCCCCACTGAAAGCAAATCCTTCCCGTAATTGATTTATGTAGTGCATTTGTTAGCATTCCAGTTGCTGAAGCTAGCCAATACCTTTTAGCCTTCACTTTGGAGGGAAAATAATTCACCTGGACAGTAGTGCCTTAGGGTTTTACTAAGAGTACTTCTTATTTCTCCCAAATCCTGAAGGCTAATCGGGATAATAAAAAGTTCCCTGGGGGGGGGGGGTTACTTTGCTATATATAATATGTGGACAACTTGCATCTTTGCTCTTCCTCCCAAGTCTTTTCACAGGAAGACAGCGTGTTTGCTGAAGCTTTGTACCCTTGAAATGACATAGGTTCCTTGGAAAAAAATTGCAGTTTGCACAAACCCAGGTTTGATGTATGAGGCATCTCATATCAGCAAAAGGACTACACGTAGATCCAAACAGGCTGCAAGGTGTCCTAATTTCCCCGAAATCCATAACTAAACATCAGCTGTGCGGTTTTCTTGGGCTAGTTGGTTAGTGCTGAAACTGGACTCAAACACTTTTTCTTGTAGCCATACTGAAAAAAAATGACAATCCCAACCCAGTTTTGTTTTGTTTTGGTTTTGGTTGTTTTTTTTTTTTTGACAGAGACAGAGAGACACGGGGGAGGGCCTAGAGCAGTCTCCATAGTTGTACGTCACCAGTTTTGGACATAGTTTCATTCCACACAGGTGGGCCGGGGCTGTGCAGGGCAGGAACTGAACTGGGGGCCTCCCTCATGGGAGTAAAGCCCCCAGGGGCCAAACAGTGTGTGTGTGGGGGGGGGGGGGGGGGGGGGGGGGGCGAACTGGGGCCCTCTGTATGAGAAGCTCACAGTTCAGCATGTGGGTCTTCATGGGCTGAGGCCGGGATTGTATCACTGGTCCCTGGGGGCTACAAAGTGAATACTTAACCCGCTGAGCCATCCCAGCTTCCCCCCAACCCAGTTTTATGGGTAGAACAGGACAACATGGCCTTTAAAGCCTTAAAGGAAAGTTTAATGAACCCATCTGCCCTTAGCATCTCAACTATCAGATTTCTTTCTTCCTTTGTGTATATGAAAAGGAAAGGAATGCCCTTGAAGTACTCATCCAAACAAACAAACAAACAAAAAAACAAAAAACGGGGATAACCATGGCTCTATTAGGCATTATAGTCAGCAACTGGACCCTGTGGCATGGGGGGTATAGCACTTGGGAGCCATTATTGCCACTGCCCTTTTGGTTAATGCTGCTGAGGAAATTATTGCGGTGTCCCCTTTCAACAAGTTTGTACCCCATGCAGTAAAAGCCTGCCTAAATTCTTATCATACTCAGTAGTTTTCAGTCAGCCTCCTTACCTCCTATGAAATCCTTCTGGTATACTCAATATTTTTCAGTCAGCCTCCTTACCTCCTATGAAAATCCTTCTGGTAACTGCTCCTCACGTAATTCATTTATGTTGTAATAACCTTAATCCTGCTACTTACTCTTTTCTGTTATCAACAAAACCCTTTACCACTGCTTAATGCTGAAGAATCACCTCCTGACCTCTGAGGAATGCTGACGTCTTGTGGTTTTCTGATGGTTCTTATTTGAAAGGTGATAATGGCATATATTGTGCTAGATATGCAATATCAACACTCTTTGATGTAACTGAAGTGGCACCTTTGCCTTTAGCTACTAGAACCCAACAAGCTGAGTTACATAGACTCACCTGGGCTTGTACCATAGCCAAGGGCAAGCTGACAACATTTACCCTTGACAGTAGATTTGCTTTAAGAGTATTTCATAAATTTGGAAGCTTCTGGGAGCAATGTGGGTTTCTTACTTCCAAGGGCATAAACTTTTAAATGACCAGTATTTTTTTTAAGAATTATTGGATACTGTACTTTAAACTGATGCTTTAGCTATTATTAAGATCCCAGGGCATTCTCAGTTGGACTCTCTGGAAGCTAAGGGAAATCGCCTTGCTCACACTTCCACAAGAAATGTTTCCCTTAAAGGAACATAGCCGTCAAACCTCTGTGAAAGTCCAAAGAGATATTTCCCCAAATGATAACTTACAAAAACTGGCTAGAAGAACCCAACAGATGGCCTCAGAGGAAAAACAAGATTGAAAATTCAACAATTGTTGGTTTGGTAAAAACAGAAATCTCTGGTTCAGGCCAAATAACGACTCAGTCTTGCTGGAGACACTACAATTCTCACTCCTAACTCCTGTACATTCATTAAGTCATTGGTCCACTGACAACAATGATACCATAACATTCATGAGTCAATATTGGTGGGAAAATATTAGTGAGGATGCTGAAAGTACCTGCCTCACTTGCGCCTCTTGTCCAAAACACAACCCAGGGAAGCCTATTCACACCATTTCTGGACATCTAAAATCGCTCAATGGACCGTTCAAGGTTTGGCAAATGGATTTCATGTTGCATCCCCTGTCTCATGGATATAAATATAGTCGTGGTCTATATGTTTCTTATTGTCCTGAAGCTTTGCTTTGTAGGTAGGCTACATCTTTTTTGTGGATAAAGTCCTCTGGAAAAGATTATCCCTACCTGGGGAACCACTCTCAAACTACACAATAATTGGGGAACCTATTATACTGGTTGGGTGCGTCAGCAAGTTTGTGCTGTGTGGCCAGCTTTACAACACTTTCACTGCACTTACCACCCACACTCCTCAGGTATAGTCAAACACAGTAATGACATTATTAAGTCTCAATTGTCAAAATTTGTAGAGACCTTCCAAATACCTTGGCTGAAAGTATTGCTATTCATCAGACTTATTGGAATTTACAAACTCATCCTTTGAGATAATCAGAGGGCAACCAATGCACCAGGCCTCTGCCTCATTTTATCTACAACAGGTAAAAGGAGGGAAGCCAGGATGCCTCAGCGGGTTAAGCACTCGCCTTGCAGCCCTGGGATCTGAGGATTGAATTCCGGCCCCAGCCTGTGTGGACCCATATGCTGAACTGGGGTGAGCTTCCCATGTGGGAGGCCCTGGTTTGGCCCCCCAGCTCACAGGAGCATACCTCCCATGATGGAGACCCCCCTTCCAGTTCCTGCTCTGCATGACCTCCAACCCACCTGTGTGGAACAAAGCCATGTCAAAAAATCTGATGATGTACAACTATGGAAACTGCTCTGGGCTCTCCCCCTTTTTTCTGTCTTTTTCTGTCAAAACAATAAAATAAATCTTTTTTAAAAAATTGATAAAAGGAGACCATCTTCAACTTAATTGGAAAGGCCCCTGTCAGCTATGGCTAAACAAATTCTATGCCACCAAACTCCAGGGAATAGACTCCTGGATTCACGTGGCACATTCAGAAAAAACACCTAACTCTTACCAGACCTGCACACTCCATGAGAGCCTGAAGATGAAGATTTCCCCAAATTGAAGCATTTGACATCTAAGACAGCTATCATAGGGCATTCAGACCAGGACAGATAGAAGGATTAGACTAAATAGACGTCTCTCTTTTAATAATAGACTCTGAATTTGTATCCAAATTCATAATATCTGAATTTGCAACATACAGTGTCTATTATCGATAAGACATCTTCCAGTTTCTTTTGAGATAACAATACTTATTTATGTTTTATTCCTGCAGTGTGTCTTCCCAAAATGTTTGTCTAATTCTTTTAGGTCTGAGTGTACTTTTGTCATATTCACTATTCTAAGATACAGACTTTAGATGAAAAATGCCTGAGAGATCTCCCTCATACCTTCCCTTGTCACTCAAATGTGACCACAATAGATTTCCAGTCTGTGTCCTTTCCCTTTGACATAGAACACTGCACCTAGGAAAGGTCTTTCCTGGATTGTGAGACAAAAGATCACTGAATTTGGGAAAAGCTGACTCTTGATCAGTGATGCATTCAGAGAAAAATCTTGATTCAAAAAAGGAAATGTGAAGATTAGTAAACAGAAACCTCATTTAAATTGTAGTTGTGGGGTGGGGGGCGGACAGTGTACAGGGAGCCTTCATGTCCTATCGCTCACAGTCAATTACCCGAAACAGGAAGAGACATACTTTCCATTTCCTACAGGAAGATCTTTTACTGTATTACCCCAGAAGGAAGAAGCTTCTCTCCAGGCGACTACTCAGCCAAAGAAAGACTGTTACCATTCAGCTGATGAGAAGCCACTACACTTTCAACTCTCAGTTTCCTTCAGTGGATTCTGTGTTTACAACAACCCCTCTGAACTCCTTCTTTTCTCTATACAATTTTTTTTTGTTCTTTGCCATTGTACATGGCTTGCAATTAGACTTCATGTGTCAAATTGCAAATGTTTGTTGTTTCTGAACAAACCAATTTTGCTAGAGAAATATCTGGCTGTCATTTGTTTAAGACCAACAGAATTGTAGGCTGTAATAACTGCCATCCACCTAGATGTTCATTTCTGTTGTTGATGCCCAACAGTCAGAGTACAGAGACAGTTACTGCATCATGTGCTGCATAGCAACATTACTACTAATAAAAGATGGTATACTTTGGTTAGTTTTTTTTGTTGTTTTCCGTTGTTTTAAAATTCTTATTAAATTTATTGGGCGTGACGTTGGTTAGTAAAATTATATAGGTTTCAAGTGTACATTTCTATAATATATCATCTATATATTGCATTGTGTCTTCACCACCCAGAGTTAGTTCTCCTTATATTACACCCTTTATAACCTCCTCTTTGTCTTATTGTTGCTTTCAGTTTTGTTTTTTTTAATTTTGTAATTTTTTTTATTAATTGTTAGATTTATTGGGGTGACACTGGTTTGTAAAAATTACATAGGCTTCAAGTGTATAATTCTACATTACATTGTCTATTATGGCTTTTTATGATCACCATGTTTTCCATTTTATATCCCACATATGAGTAAGAGCATATGATTCTTGACTTTTTCTGACTTATTTCACTTATCATGATAATATCAAGATCCATTCATGTGGTCACAAATGGCAGTTTTTCATTTTTTCTTATGGCTGAGTAATATTCTGTCGTATATACATACCACATTTTTTTTATTCAGTCATCTATCAAAAGACACTTCAGTTGTTTCCGTGGCTTGGCCACTGTCAGTAATGCTGCAGTGAATACAGGAGTATATATATCTCTGCAATAAATGTTTTCAGATTTTGGGGGGATTGTTTATTTTTTGTTGTAGAGTTGTATGCGTCTTTTATATATTTTAGATATTAGCCCCTTATTGGTGTTGTTTGCAAAGATCTTGTCCCATTCAGTTGGATGCCTCTTTGCTGTGTTGTCTGTTTCTTTTGCTGTGCCAAAGCTCTTTAGTTTGATATAGTCCCATTAATTTATTTTTGCTTTAACTCCCCTAGTTTAAGGTCAAGTTCATAAAATCCTCTCTGAACACAAGGTCTATACATTTAGTACCTATACTTTCTTCCTTTAAATTTATTGTTTCAAATCTTATGTCTTATTTTTATGTCCTTGATCTATTTTGAGTTAATTTTGGTATATGGTGACAGCTTGCAGTTTAGATTCATTCTTTTGTATGTGGCTTTCTAGTTTCCCAGCACCATTTACTGAAGAGGCTTTCTTTTCGACAATGTATGTTTTTGGCTCCTCTATTGGAAATTATCTGCCCATATATATGGGCTTTATTTGGGGGTTCTCATTTCTTTTTCATTTATCTGTGTGTCTGTTTTTCTGCCAGTACGATGCTATTTTGATTATTGTTTCTTTGTAATATCAATTGAAGTCGGGGGATGTGATACCTCCAGACTTTTTCTTTTTCTTAGGATTGCTTTGACTATTTGGGGTCTTTTGTGATTCCATACAAATCTGATGATTTTGTTGTTCTTTTTTTTTTTTAATGCCATTGGGATTGCATCAAATCTGTGTATTGCTTTAGATAATATGGCCATTTTAACTACCGTAAGTTGATTTCTCCAATCCATGTACATGTAATACCTTTCTGTTTCTTTGTGTCTTCTTTAAATTACTTTTAATATCTTACAGTTTTCAGTGTATAGGTCCTTCATATCCTTTGTTAATTTTATTCCCAGAAATCCTATTTTATTCTTGTTGCAATTGCAAAATACATTGCTTTCTAAATTTTTCTTTTCTGAAATTGTATTGTTAGTATAATGGAAAGCCACGAATTTTTAATAAAATTTTGTATCCTGCAACTTTACTCTATTCGTTTATTGTTTTAAACATTTTTTTTTTCTTTTGGTGGAGTCTTTAGGGTTTCCACAGGAAGAATCATTTCATTATAAAAAGTGACAATTTAATTTCTTCATTTCTATTTTGGATACCTTTTCTTTCTTTCTCTTGCCTGATGGCTCTGGCTAGGACTTCCCCTACTCTGTTAAATAACATTGATGACCATAGGCATCCCTACTTTGTTCCTGATCTTAGAGGAAAAGCTTTCAGTTTTTTACTATTAAATATATTATCTGAGAGCTTGTTGTATAAGGTTATTATTTTCTTAAGTTTCTATTCTTCTATACCTTTCTATGTACCTTTTGATCTTCTTATTTATTTCTTCTTTGACCCAGTCATTTTTTAGTAGCATGTTTAATCTCTACATATGTGTTTTTCCCACTTTCTTTTTGGTAGTAGATCTCCAATTTTAAAGCATTGTGGTCGGACAGTATGCTGGGTATGATTTCAATCTTCTTAAATTTGCTAAGGCTATTTTGGTGTCCCAACATATAATCTATTCTTGAGAATGTTCAGTGTGCATTAGAAAAAAAAATGTATGCACGGTCTGACAATTACAGTTGTGAACTTGCCACCATGCACTTACATTGGCAGCATTGTACAAACAACTTGGGAAGGTTTCATAGCCTTCATATATCAGTATCTCCCAGCCATGTTTGAGTCAACATGTAGCAATGTCTTGCTGAGTAGTGTTCATTATCGTTATTCATGTTTTTGTGTGCCGTTGCAAGAATGTTGGAGCTTGACTTTGCCAAGAATGTTTGGAGAAGCGAGATGATGTTTTGAGCCATATTACTACTGGTGATGATACATGGGTATACCAATATGACCCTGAAACAAAGCAACCAAATGCACATTGAAGTCAACCAATTCTCCATGACCAAAAATGTTCCATCAGTCGAAATCAAGAATGAAAATGTGGGGAAGCCAGGATGGCTCAGTGGGTTAGGCGCTCACTTTGCAGCGCCGGGGACCAGGGATCGAATCCCGGCCCCGGCCCATGCGGAACCATATGCTGAACTGGGAGCTCCCCCAGTTCAGTTCTCTCTCTGTCTCTGTCTCTGTATCTCTCTCTCTCCCTGTCAATAAATAAATAAATAAATAAATAATATATTTAAAAAAAAAAAAAGAATGAAAATGACGTTGCTCATCTTTTGATATCATAAGGATTGTTCATTATGAATTTCTACGAACTGGACAAATAGTCAACCAAGTTGCCTATTTGGAAGTGCTGAAAAGGCTGCATGAAAACTTTAGACAAACATGATCTGAACTTTTCACCAACAACTCATGGCTGTTGCATCATGACAACGCACCAGCTCACATGGCACTGTCTGTGAGGGAGTTCTTATCTGCTAAACAAATAAATGTATTGGAACACCCTCCCTATTCACCTAATCTGGCCCTCAATTACTTTTTTCTTTACCCAAGGATAAAGGAAATATTGGAAGGGAGACATTTTTATGACATTCAGGACATTAAGAGCAATATGGCCATTGCTCTGACAGTCATTCCAGAAAAAGAGTTTCAAAATTGCTTTGAAGGGTGGACTAGGTGCTGGTGTCAGTACACAGTTTCCCAAGGGGAGTATTTCTAAAGGTGACATAGCGATATTCAGCAGTGAGGTATGTAGCATTTTTTTCTGGGAAGAGTTCTCAAACTTAATTGTCAGACTTCGTAGTTTGGTGTTCCTGGCATGAAAGGATTTGGTCTAATTTGTCATTTAAGGCTGATATTTTCTTATTGATTTTTGGTTTGGATGATCTATTCATACCTGTCAATGAGTATTTAGGTCACCTACTATAATTGTGTTTTTGTCAGTTTCTCCCTTTAGTTTAGTTAGTAGTTGCTTTATATTTTTGTTAATTTTTGATTGAATGATTGGTGTATGATTATTCACAAATTCTTAGAAAAGCTTCTTCAGACTCATTCTGATTCAGTGATCTTTGTATTCCAGGAGAAGACTCCACTGGTAATCTCACTTTCACTCTCTGTATATAATTTTTATTTTTGATGTAGATGATTTGTCCAATAAACTCTACAGTAGTAGAGTAGCAAAGTGTCCAATATCAGGTGTAAAAAATAATTTATGAATAGATTATTACTGAGTTAAAATTCAAGTTTTACTACAAACTAGCTGTCTAACTTTAGCCTTAATTTTTATATCTTTAAAAGAGATATTAAGGGGATGCCAGTATAGCTCAGCAGGTTGAGTGCTTGCCTTGTAACCACAAGGTCTGGGGATCAAATCCTATCCCCAGCCCATGCAAACCCATATGCTGAACTGTGGCATAACTGGTAACCACCAGGATGGTGGTGAAATTTCTTGTCTCCCATGCAGGAGGCCTACAGTTTGGTCCCCACCCTGTGTGGCCTCACATCCACCTGTGTGTAATGAAACTATGTCACAACTAATGATGTGCAACTATGGAAACTGTTCTGGGCGCTCTCTCTCTCTCTCTCTCTCTCTCAAATACACACATCTTCTCTCCAAACAATAAAATAATTTTTTTTAAACCAGAGATATTAATATATACCTAATTAGGTTATTGTGGGAGACTACTAAGGCGATATTAAGTTGTTAAATTCTGTTCAATATAGATTTAGTACCAAAAAAATGAACTGAAGTTTATTCCTCAATCAGGGTGAGTGGGCTTTATAAACAATCCAGAGATACGCTTTGGGCTTAAGTAAATTCACATTCATTAACTCCAGCCATGTGAAAAACTGCAGTAGAATCTTAATGACTATAGCATATATCTGTGGGTAATTAACAGTGGAGGCTCCAGAAAGTGAACCATTTGTTGGTAAGACTCACCTTCACATCTTCTCTAAAGCTGAGGCTTAAACCAGGGTGCCCTATCCTCCCTACTAGCAACCAAAGTTATTCTTTCTGAAAAGAGACTCCTCTTTTATTAGGAAGGTTCAAGTTGTCTCAAGCCCTTTTTATATTTAATTGATTTTAAGTCAGTTGTTAACACATTAACAACACACATACACACAGATACATACACAAATTGAAGAAACCTTTGTGAGTGATCTCTCAGATTTAAAACCCCCAAGATAAAACTTCTACTAGTTCAGGTAATAGGTTTCAAGAATGAACCACTGAGATATCTCAATGACTATAAACAACCTTTTTTATATTTATTTTTCTTCTCAGTACCTCAAAGATTTAACAAAAAGGGTACAGGCTTTGCAACTCCCATTACCTCAAATAGCCTGGGCAGACTTCACGCTTAAGAAGGGAGCTATTAGAAGGCCTAACACGCAATAGGTATATGTTAAGTATTTGCTGATTCTATGAATCTTTTTGAACTTTTAATGTCTCCTAGCCAGAAATCGTTCATATTTCCAGTCTTACATGTTATATCACATATTGAAATGTGTCTTCACTCCTATCTAATCACTTGCTATAAAATATTCCAGTTTGCCATCCCATCCCTAGCAGTATGCTTCTATAAAACCCAGGGAGTTGCTAAATGAGGGCTATGTAAAACTACTGGTAACATGGTTACATAATTTTCTACAAATCATTAGAAGTCTGAGGTTTTGCTTCAGTGGTTAGGATTTACTAGAACTGGAGAAGATGAAAGTATATTTGTAAGTAACAAAACCTCCTAACTGTCATTGCAGAGTGCCCCCCCCCAAACACACACACCTTTTATATCAATACTGTTGGAATAATCTAAGTTGCAATAATAGAGCCTTCCTTCTTGCCACTGAGTAAAACCTGTAAGAGAAAATTGAATTTCATTGTAGTATGAGGTGTTCTAAACACTCATTGCTTTGTTCTCATTTGAAAAACGGTTCCCTCACTGCTCAAAGATATATTAATATTCCTTCCCCTGTCAGATTTTTAGGGTGCAACTAAGTCAAAAATGAAATTCAGTGGAAATTGTAAGTAACAGAAGATCTTTGTCATAAATGCCAAAAAATCATTGTAGGGGAAAAGTTACATTTTATCAATTTTTCAAAGGTTATTTCTTTTTATATTCTCTCTCCTACCTCAAAGTAAAAAGAATTTCATCTGCAGACTGCAGTAAGTTCTGTACTGGCCTAGCTTAGATTGTCATATGAAGCTGAGCCAAAAAGTTTGCAAAAAGCTTGGAAATAATTTTATATCCAGGGAGGTAATATCCAAATGATCTGAGATTTAGAGCTATAATTTAATAACAAATTATGATGTTATGGCTTTTGAGGTGTACATTACTTTGTCACACTTCAAGTAGTGACATTTTAAAAAATATTTTCAGGGAAGCCACAATAACTCAGTGGGTTAAGGGCTTGCTTTGCAGCCCCAGGGTCTAAGGATCAAGTCCAGGTCCCAGCCCCAACGGTGGTTCGTGCAGACCCATATAATGAACTGAGGTGTGCTTCCCATTTAGGAGGCCCCAGGTTTGGCCCTTGCAGGGACATGCCTCCCATGCCGGAGATCCCCGGTCCAGTTCACACCCTCTGCAGCCCCCACCCACCTGTGTGGAATGAAACTACGTAGAAAACTGATGATGTACAGCTACAAAGACTACTCTGGGCCCTCCCCACCTCTCTGCCTCTCTCTGTCTCTGTCTCTCTGTCAAAACAATAAAACAAATCTTTAAAAATAAATAAAAAAAATATTTTCAGAATCTTGGTGTTTACATTTCCGTGAACACACGTTTGCCAAATTGCCAGGTATCAAGTTTGCACCATTCTTTTTTTTTTCAAAATCCTCAATTGCCCCTGATATTTGTGTAGCACTTTCTTGCTTTCCCTCATTGCCGTCTGCACTTCATTTGCACTAAGTGAATTTAAGGAAAGAAAATGAGAGAGAGAAAAATGAATAAGGACTTAGATAATTTTTAATAATATATTAATAGAAGATACTGATTTAAATATGTGAGGGTCAGTAAAGGCTGGCTTCTCATTATAAAATGATTCTGCTGCTCATGTGTTTCTACACTAAGGCCATCTAGTTAATATTAAATTTGTTTCTTTAGAAATAATGAATTCATGACTATTATTTAGGTTATAATTTAACATTTCACTAAGCCTCGTCGTACTCCTTAAGACTACTGAACAAGGAAGTCATTGGTAATAAAGTTCTAGAAAACCTTGCGTAATTGTGTGTGAATGTGTGTGTGTGTGTGTGCATGCGAGCACACTCACATGGCAGAATTTTTTAAAGGAGTACTTGTTCAGTCAATACAAAGAAAGCATAATTAAGTTTCTTTCTTGATTTAAAGAAAAAGTGACATTCTCCTTCACTTACTGAAGGAAACAGTGAACCTCTCTTTCCCCAGAGGATAAATTCTTCGCATATGATTTAGCAAAACAAACAATAACTTAAATATTTAAATATTCCAAATTGTATTAGACTCCTTAAATATTCTGGGAAGAAAATTTTAAACTATACCAACTAAGCAAAAATGTTTTATTAGTAACTTAAACTTGTTAGTCACTATGAAGACCTGCTAAAACAGCTTACATTATGCAGAGTAAGCTACATATTATTTGTTATTTTTCTTATCTCTACTAGATGAATCTCTTTTGCCTTTCCCAGCTAAAGTACTCATGGTCATCTCACACTTTGGTGCAACTAATTGATTCGTTTTTTATTAGATTTTTTTACATATATGCTTTTCTTCCCAGTTTTACTGTATTATTATTATTATCTAGGTTTTTAATACCTCAACCCATGACTGTTTCACAATCTCCCATGTGATCTTTTAAAAAATCTATCTTCTAGAATTATGGCCAAATGCCTCTTCCTGAAAGGCTGAATCCAATACAACATTCCTAGCAAAAACAAGAAAACAACCACCACCAGATCTCTTCAATGACTTCTTGTGGCTGGACGATGAGGGTCAGACTTCTCTAGCATTCCCTTCAAATACGCTCAAGTTGATTTCTCCTAACTTATCTCCTTGGGGCATGAACTCACTAATCTATCAAAACTGATGTGCCCACCGATTCTCTAATTTGTCTAGCATACCAAAATTTGTATATCTTACCTGTTGATTTTCCTTTAGTTTCAGTAAATAGTTACAAGGATGTTTTGCAAGGCTTATTCCTAGAGGAGGTCTAGTGATAAGGCCATGGAAGCATTACCAAGAACATAGTGAGGGGAAGCCGGGATGGCTCAGTGGATTAAGCGCTCACTTTGCAGCGCCGGGGACCGAGGTTTGAATCCTGGCCCCAGATCGTGCAGAAACATATGCTGAACTGGGGAGCTCCCCCAGTTCAGTTCTCTCTCTGTCTCTGTCTCTGTATCTCTCTCTCTCTCTTTGTCAAAAAATTAATAAAAAAATAAATAAAAAAAAATTAAAAAAGAACATAGTGAGAAAATGAGTTTAAAATCCACATAAAGGGTAAAGGAATAAAATGTCCTGTACAGAAAAGGCTAAAGTTGTTACCCACTTGGAAAAGAAATGGCGATGAAGACTGAGTGCTAACCTGTAGAACAACTATAACGACTCATCAGATAAAGAATAAGTAGAATAAAGGTTGAGGACTGTATTATTTTATTAGA
>PVKE010039082.1:0-15167 GCA_004027555.1 Craseonycteris thonglongyai
AAAAGTTAAAAGTTGTTTCAGGTGTTAGAACTGTTCTGAACACATTCAAGCAGTGAATAGCAGCATTTAATTACTTCATTTAAAAATTATCAGGATGTCCAAAATCTATTCTACACGTAAATGACTGGTTGTTCAATGGAGTCATAACCCCAGCTTCCTTAAATAATAAAAATTTAATTATATACATTGAACAGTGAAGTAGAGAAGGAAGATGGTTTTCCTTACCCTTCTACTGCATGAGCACACAGAAGAAGCTAAATTCCTAGAGATGAGAGATTAAGTTCCAGGTCTCCTTAGTCATCACAGTTCATGTATGCCTCTTGGCATGTGAGCTCCCTATCATGCTGAGTATGATTCTGGGCGTAACTATGCATTTTCAGTTTAGTGCTTCCTGTAAACAAAAGTTACCTAATCATCTGCTTCTTAACTAAGAAAAGAGACATCTTTTAAACAAAGGGAGGAAAGTATGAATATTTTGGACTCAATGAGAGAATAGTTTATTTCCATTTCCCATTTAACAACTTCTGAAGGGAATTTAGTGTTATTTTGACTGCAGATTGTGCCCTACATGTTCATTTAAAAACCTGACCTACATATAAAAGAAAAATCCACTGTACCTAAATTCACTGCAGCCACCTATTATCACAGGGATATGCAAGTTCTCTCAGTAATTCTAAGAAACATTTCACCTCAATGCAAAGTAGATTATATTTGCATATTCATATTACCTATGAAAGCATCACATGGGCATAATGCATTGCATACTCATAATACTACTTGATTTGAATATGTAAATACCAATACATATGAATATTTATATCTCAAAGAAGATTTCATATAGAACTAGAGCATATCCATATGCAACTTGATATTTTCTTAATATTATAGCAGAATCCAAAAAGTTAGTGCTAAGTATTAGTTGGAGATGCCCAGTAAATAAGCTTCGCCCTACTATACTAAAGAAGCCTGAAAAGTTTAGCCTGAGTAGCATTTTATGCAGAAGCTTCTCAAGGGTGGTAAAACAGGAAAATTCAATCAGAATTCTTCTTGGGAAAACCTGGTTTGCCTGTAGGTAACTCTTAACTCAGATGATACTCAACTGTGAATTTTTTTTTAATTCTCAAATATTTACTGGGTACCTGCTCAATGTTTAGAGAACTATCTTGGTAACTATTATACAACAAATATAAGATATTTTTATAAGAGTTCTAACTACCTACTTGGAAACAAATTCATAGCCACATGAAACCTTACATTAGGAAAGTTATAAGGCTGTTGGAATAATTTAAGAAAAAAGTGATAAAAGTCCAGAATAGGACAGTAAGCTGGTAACAAGAAAAGGAAATTCGAGAGACACCAAAGAACTAGATTTGTCTTAGTAAATAACTGCATTTGGAGTATGACAGAGGAGTCAAAGTTGTCTCTACTCTAACTTGAAGTAGATGGTGATAATACTAATTAATATAGAGAATACAAAAACAAGAAATGGCTTAGGTTGAGAAAGATAAGATTTTTTTTATTTTACTTTAATGTTTTCAGTATTGTTTTTTTAATATGGGGATTTAGGGAATTTTTAAATATGGGTATTTTGAAGGAAGTTGCAGATCGTCTATCTAAAGAGATATAGTGAGCTCCACTGAGCTGAAAATTATTGTCAAATAGATGATTACTCAATTAGTGGATATAAATTTAAATAAAATGTCCAGTGAGAGTATAAACAGTATAGAGAGACAATTGGATTTAGTGGTGTTCACATTAGAACCTTACAGCAGTAATAAGAATGGTGAGGTAGAGAAAAGAAAAACATGTGGAATAGGAAACTTGAAAGTTAAAAGAATAGTCTTAAGAGGACTTAGTAATTTCTGTCTCCTATTATATTAAAGTCAAAGAGTACAACAACAAACAGAGAATGGCATTTATTTCAGCAATTAGGTCACTTGTACCTTGGAGAAGGTAAGAAAGAAAATAGGGCAAAGTCATATTTTATGCTAACAAGAAGAAATTGAGAATTAAAAAATAAATAAATAAAGTTAGAATATAGACCAACAATCCAAAAAGGGAAGAAGAGAAATCAAATGGTCACTCCAAGGTAAGAAATGTATTTTTCAAAACAGAGGAGAACCTTCCAGTAAAGGATGATCAAGAATCACACAGTAACTCTTAGGACCACTCTAAAGCACACCTTTCATCAACCTCACCTTTTCCTTTCAAATTCTTTCTCTCTTTCACACTCTGAGCCCCCACCAGAGCCACAATTTTCCAGTGGACGAAAGAGAAAGTTTACCAGATTAAACATATTCTGACACACCTGTCACAAGGTATCAAGGTGGCCAAACTGCCATCCACGGCTCTTTATGGTTCATCTTCAAGAACATATGAAAAGAGTTGTCCCTGCTAATCTCAGAACAAAAAGTGTATTCTAGGATGCAAGTTCTTGGTTTAGTAGAAAACACAAATCCCAATCTAGCACAGGAGTTAGTGGTATCTGGGGATGTGGTCAAAGATAAGTGATCCTAAATTATACATCCAGTACTGCCCAGTTTAATCTCTGAGCATGAATATTGATGGCAAAACTAGTAAACAGGAGGAATCTGAAGTTTAGTTCTTATTCAACTTGTTGTACCTGCAACCTAACCCAATATCTAGCATGCAGCTTCAATTATTTTTTTTAGATTGAACAGAATTTTGTAAACATTTGTCCAGTCTAAAATTACTATATCAAACAACATATTATAATGACCAGAGTACAAGACTATAATACAGAGGAGGCTAGAATTTCAGGTCTTCTCTGAAACTTTTCGGTAAGTCTCTTACCTCTCTGACAGTTCTCTGCATTCCAATTCTGTCAAAACTTAATGGTTTATTTTAGAGGGAAACACGTGGAAAAAAAATGCATTTAAAACTACTTGATATATTTTAAAATACCAAATATTAGCACTTTTTTATTACTACTATTAATACACTATTTAAGAAGACCAGATGTTGACTTAAAATAAGGCTTTTTTTCCTTAAGTTGAACTCACTACAAGTATTATTTTTTTACCCACATTTATCTAATACCTCTTTGAAATCTGTTAAACTATGTGCGTGTTTATCAGGGTGGCCTTCACTTGGAATAGAGGCTAATGGCATTAGAAAATCACACTGAAAGGCGTCACCCACGTGCTATGATAGATCATAAATATGGATGACTAGGAAGTAAGACGCTTCGCTTAAGATGCAAATTGGCAGGGAATGAGATGCAGCGAGTTGTGCACCAGAGATTCAAATCCTGATGGAGAAGTTTCTCTAGAGTCACCAGACAAAAAGCAGGCTTCTGCTGTCACTCCCCAGCAAGGCTGTAGACACTCCCTCTGCCTGTCATGCAACACTAATTGAACAGGATCCTAACAGCAGAGAAAGTGTGCCAGCACGTCCCTGAGCACAGAACCACCCAGGCAGTCCAGGGAGCTGCTCCCTGCAAGAAGCACGGGGGCACAGAGCTATAACCCAGAAATCTGCAGCTAGGTCAGTCCTAGCAGAGCAGCAGCTGAGAAAATGAGAAACACAAAAAAGGGAGAAATGGATGCTTTGCAGGGAACGCAAGTCATTGTGATGAGGATAAATATTTCTCAAGGGCATTATAGTGCTCTGTAATCCAAACTCTCCTCGTTGCCCTCTTATAAATTTTGCAAAGTACAGGGCCTGGCAGAATTAACGCCCTCTTTTTTTATGAGCTGGTAATCTACACCAAATCTTTAATTACGAAACCATAAGCATGTAATTCTGTAACATGACAATATCACACTCTAGCTTTAAGAAGGGCATCACTTCTGCCAGACCCTGTATATTCCTTCCCCATCCTGCCATCTCTTTTGCCTCCTACAGATAAAATTCAGATGATGAGATTTCTGGTGTACTATATCAGACAACAGATATTTAGAATATGTTTATCCATACAGATATGGTAATAGTGTATTAATATGCAATCCTCAGTATGGCCAATAGCAGAGGGAGGGAGAGAATTTAAAAGTCATAGAGAAAGAAGATCACCATGTAAAATAAAACTACAAAGTATCTACTATGAGTCCTCAATAGAGGCAAAAAGTACCCAGAAGCAAAGTTTTAGTTTCGTGTGTACTCGCCTTGCCCTCTTTTTATTGCTCTGTTCATTTGCATACCTTCTCTCCACTGCGGGTGTTGAGTCCATTTTCAGAACTATTATAATATTACAGTTCAAACAGGACATGTTCTTTGAAATGTAGCAGTAAGCAGGAGAAAAGAAGGCCAAAAGACAAACAAAAAATATGAGAAAATAAAATTGAGAGCAGGAAATAAGAACAAATGACTATGAATAAAGGAACCGGAGTTTCTTTGTCATGCCTCCCATCAGTTGTACACTGTTTATGATTTCTAACACACATACAGGGCCACCTTAGTCAGGCCTGCAGCCCAGGGAACACCAGGCTGAGTAACAGGCACCTCCCAAGTCTCAGCTAACCTTCTCCCCAGAAACACCATCTCTTAAAATGAACTGCAAATTTCTCCAAACCATGTCACTGACACTTTCTGCTTCTGGTCACAAGATGAAGTCCCAAAAGGAGCCGCCACTCTCTGAACACAGGAACTTGGGATTAAAAAAAGGCAAGAACGGAAGATAAACAAGGACACATTTAGAGCTTCCACTCACCTGGTAAATCAGATTTCACAAACCTCTCAAGCATCCTTTAATAAAGGGAACAAATAAGGGGAAAAAAAATTTGTAATTTTCCCAAGTTATGTTTTACACTAATAGATTCAAAATCTTCCAAATCCAACAGTTAAATTATTCTTTTAAATACAGAATGGGTATATCAAGTGATATTTAGTCATTAAGAAGTCTTTATTGAGCCTAAATTATAAGAAGTCTCAATAAGTCAGAGTTGCCATCAATAATACCATCTTTAATAACTACAGTCAGGAGATGGGGAGAGTTCAAAGAGAGAGTCCACATTAAATCAGGATGCTTGTTGGAATGGAATGGAATGATAATATACAAAATAACTCAAAGTCCACCAGCATGGGGAAAACATTCCGGGTCACAGAGCACAAATAACATGAGTGTGATCCCCATGTAAGGAGCTATCAACAACAGCTACAGGTCATATGTCAAAGGGGGGACAATGGTAATAAGAACAGCTAATACTTACTGAGCTCTTACTCTTTGTCAGGTACTAAGTATTATCTTCTTTAATCCTTATAGGAATATCATGAGCACTGTTATGGAGAAATGGAGCTCAGAGAGATAAAGTAATTTGCTCAAGGCCACACAAAGAATAAATAGTGACATCAGGCAGGTTTTGATTTCAGGTTGCCGACACCAGTTTCTACTAACCCCTGTGCTAGACAGCCATAGACTCCTCCTTCAGCTTCCCTGCTCACTGATCCATCCTTCCATGAACCTCCATCATCTACTCTGCTGCATGGGTCTCATTCTCTCTCCTGAATGTCATTCTTTCTTTGAGACCATTTTTGTCTCTATTTATTTCTCCCTCATTTTCAACATTTCTCTTTTCTCTCACTCTCTCTATTCTACCTTCTCCTCCTCCTTGTTTCTTCCTTCTCCTTCTCCTTCTCCTCCTCCTCCTCCTCTTTCTTCTTCTTATTCTTTTCTTCTTCTTCTTCTTTCCCCCCTCCCACCTTTCTTTCTTTCTCCTTAAATCAAACTAAATTTGGAGTTTGAGTAAGTTCTTAAAATGATGACCATTTTGTATGTTCTGTTTTTAATTTAAAGTGCATCGGTAGTATGAAAGAAGAAGGTACCCTATTATATTTCTACATCCCCTACAAAAGAAAGCACCAAAATTAGGTAGTGTTTCCGTCTATGTAGTCCTTGCATATCTGTTTATTGAAGCATGGCTTACTTATATCAAAAGGTGTCACACTGCCCATTATTGGTGCTGTGGCCTGAGTTGAGACCTCTCCAAAATGAATATGTTGAAGCATTAAACCCCATGTTATCGTATTGGAGCTAGGATCTTTAAAAAGGTGACTAGGTTAAAAGAGGTCAGAAGGGTGGAATCCTGATCCCGCAGAACTGGTGTCTTCAAGAAAGAAGATACATCAAAAAGCTCTCTCTCTCCATCACATCAAGGACACAGGGAGAGAATCTGGACCTCTGCAAGCCAGTAAGACAGCTCTCACAAGCGACCAAATCACCTGCCCTCTTGATCTTTTTTTTTTTTTAAATTGTTTTTGACAGAGAAAGAGAGATACAGAGACACAGACAGAGAGAAGGGGGAGGGCCCAGAACAGTCTCCACAGTTGCACATCATTGGTTTTTCCACATAGTTTCATTGCACAGGTGGGCGCGGGGCTGCACAGGGCAGGAACTGGGCCGGGGTCTCACCCCGGTGAGAACCAAACTGGGGGCACTCCCCATTTCAGCATAGGGGTCCACACAGGCCATGGCCGGGATTTGATCCTCGGTCCCCAGTGCTGCAAAGTGAGTGCTTAACCCACTGAGCCATCCCTACTTCCCCCCACTATTGATCTTAAGCTTCTCAGCTTCCAAAACTGTGAGAAATAAATTTCTGTAGTTTAAGCCACCCTGTCTATTGTATTTGTTATGGCAGCCTAAGCTGACTAATGCAAGTGATCTTAAAAATAAGACTTTTCTATATTTGAAAATGTCAGGGGAAGCCGGGATGGCTCAGTGGGTTGGGCGCTCACTTTGCATCGCCGGGGACCGAGGATCGAATCCCGGCCCCGGCCCATGCGGAACCATGTGCTGAGCTGGGGGCTCCCCCAGTTCAGTTCTCTCTCTCTCTGTGTCTCTGTATCTCTCTCCCTCTCTCTCTCTCTCTCTGTCAAAAATAAAAATAAATAAAAATATATTTAAAAAAAAAAAGAAAATGTCATGCTTTATATTAGCAGTATGATTTTGTAGAGGTTCTGAACAAGTCTTCCTACCCTTTGAAGTAAAGACAATTGAGGCTCAAAATGCTCAGAAAAAAATTTTACCTTCTTCTTAATTGCCTAAAAGCTTTTAGATAAAGGGCCAGAGCCAGAAAGAGCACTAGACATAACTACAAAGAGTATAGGCTAGGTGTGGTAAGGCAAACAGGACAGGGCTTAGAAACCGAAGTCCTTTCTGTGTCTCTGCATGGTATAGTAAACATTTGTTTTTCCATCTTCACGTGAACTGCCTTCTTCCCCTATGAGGTCCCAGACTCCTACGTCTTCTCCTTAGTTCAGAATAGTATATAAGCTCCAATTGCCTGTTAGTCTCTCATATTCTTATGGAGCCCCCATACATATTCAATTAAATTTGTATTTTTTTCTCCTATTAAGCTGTCTGCTGTCTGCTGTTAATTTGCTTATTAGACTAGGCAAAGAACTTAGAAGGGTGGAGGAAAAAATTTTTCCTCCCCAAGAATTTAAAGATAAGCATCCACAACATTACTGAAGTTTTGAAATTACTGAGCCTGCTTCAGATGTTCCCAGGACAAAGAAGAAGCATCGTCCCAAAATTCTTATATTTAGAACACCCCTTGTTAAATCATGTCCAAGATTTACCTGGCCATTTAGGATAAAAAACAAATTTTTCTGAAAAGCTATCAGGTTTTGACAGATATAACCTGATTCTTCCTGTGAAAAACAAGCAGAAAGGAAAGAGAGGCCCATAGATTATTTACATGTGGGTGTGAAACTTGTTGACATTTGTTTCTGAATTATTTTATTCAACATCAGTAGATGACCCTGCTACCAATTCTATCCACATCTTATAAAAGAAAAACAAACCACTCATCCAGCTACCAGGTCAAAACTGGGAACAACCAAACACAAAGAAAATATTATTTTTCAAAGTCTCTTTATTTTCCATGCTAACAGCAGTGTAAATGCCACTGCCGTGCAGACACTCACTGAAGCTGTTGAAGCATGAAACAGCTTTAGGAAAATACCAGTGGTTTTAATTATTTCTCCATTGGAAATCTTTGTCTTCTTTGAAAAATGTATATGAGTTGTTTGATGGCCAGATGACAAAGTAAAGAGAATACAGAGAACACTCCACCAACATCCTCTTATAGGTTCCATGAAACTTGGAAATCTGCCCTACTCCACTCTAGCAAAATATGGTTTAATGAACTGTTGAATGACCTCTAAGAGCGGGAGAGCTACCTCTTTTTCCTGTGAGATAAGCTGAGAAATTCAAGCAAGAGGAAGACTTGTATCTGAGCCTGACTCAGACATGCTTTTTCTGGTTCATCCATAGCTTTGCTTGGAAACCTGTACGTCATGGCCTTGGCGGTCCCCCAAGCTTCCTCCTATGCAGTCTGCTATTTTTCCCCTTGCTTACCCAAAATAGCTGGGCAGAGATTTAGTACAGTTGGTGTGCTGGTGTTTATAGGCCAAAGTGTTGTCAAGTTTCCTTCTGTGGACAAGCAGAGGTTCTTGCAGACTGGCAAGAACAAAAGGCGAGGTGGTTCAGCCTTCTGGTTTTGTTTCCTGGACGAGTTAGAGACCTACTTTTCTTCCTCCAAACAACCCTAGCATTAGAAGTCCTTTACCATGTTTAACCTCCTTCTCTGAACAATCCTTTAGCCCATTCTGAAACTCAAGTCCTTGGAATTACCTATAGTATATCATTAGTAACATATTTAAATTCACTTATTATCTAGAATTCTGCAGGGGCAAGACAAGTACAGAAATTTTCTTGTGGAGAATTTTCTGGTACATTATTTCTAGGTATTCTATTTTAAAATGCACAGTCTAATATTTAAGAGGAAAATGCAAAGGGTAAAGAAAACAGATCCTACCCTGAGGTGAAAAGAAGAAATAGATTTGCTAACTTTTACTAGTCTGTCTAGAAGCCCTGTTTTTCCCCCATGCAATATTTGTACCTTTATTTCTCAATTTTATAGAAATTCAGACCTCCACTCTTCCCTTCAGTCTCCTCCACTAAATATAACCCAATAAAATAAGTAGAGGGCTTAGGTCTTCTTCATGCATTATATTCTCCCTGGTAAGTTGGTACATCCTTTGCAATTCATCAGTCACACCACTTTTGTTCCACCAGGCCAGGCTGCAGAATTAGAATTGGGGATTTGATCCAGGTTTCACTCTTTGAGCATTTAATTATAGATCAAGCATAGGTCTCAGATATGTAGAAAAAAATGGAGGAACAAAATTACCGATTACACTCAGGAAATCTTCCCCACTTAGAACTACTGACCTCTTCCTGCAGCCACAAGTGTCACTCATGCCTCTCTGTTGCTATTTCTCTTGCCCGGAGCAGAATTATAGCCCTGAGATGCCCTAAACACTCTATGGGTCCTAACCCCAATACATCATTAGATACAAAACAAATACCAAACCATGAATGATTTTTCTATAGCTTTAAAAATTATCTCAAATTCATGCAAATTCATAATTAACGTGTATGCTAAAGTGAAATTAGGTTCTATCTAGATCTACAAATGTGTGCATGTATGCATCTGTATTTGCTTTGCTGGTAATGTGTAAGGTATCCCTGCCTGATTGAATTCTTGTCCTCCTGACTTTACATCTCTATGAAACAACTCACCCAATCATACATGGCTTTTCCTAGGAAAATTGTGAGAAAAACACCAGAAAGAATCAAATACCAGTGTTTTGTCCATCTACAAATGTGATATCTCCTTAATAATAGGATGAAGGCACCAGGAATACTAGGTGTTTATATCTATTTTAGAAATACCAGCTCTGAAAAAGTTCTTCTTGGTAGTACACAAACATTTATATTGAACCCTTCAGCCCCAGCACTTTTTAAGTATTACCTCATTAATCTTCAAAGCAGTCACATAAGGCTGGTAAAATTGTTTGCTCTACAATTTTAAATGTCCCTTTGAATATGAGTGAGAGAGCATGCAGAGACAGCATCAAGCCGAGCCTCTGACAGTCACACTCCCTCTAGATAGTTGGAGCCTATCCATGAGCTCCACCGGCCCAGTCTCCCCATTTTCCCATCTCCTTAGCACCCTTAGTTATCTTTTAAGGCTCCATCCGATCTACTGATGTGTCTTCATCAACCCCGGCCCCTCAGTCCCCATTCAAACTTGCTCATGTTTCTAGATTCCTATGTCTTTGCCTATAGGTGGAGAGCAATTCATTTCAAGATATGTCTTTATTTTATGCAGTCAGTGTGCCCTACATGTCACCTTTCAATTTATATTTTGACAGAGACCTTATGAATATGAATTTTTAATATAAATATATTGAAAGGAATACTTTGAGCAGAAAGATATGGTGAATATCCATTAAACAACATTAGAACACCATGGTTTTACCTAATCACTGGGTCTGTCCAGTAAAAAGGTAAACTGGGTATATTGGAATGAAGCATAGCACACTTCTCACTCTTCTTTATCATCTAAAACAGTGTGTGTATGTGTGTGTGTGTGTGTGTGCGTGTGCGTGTGCGTGTGCGTGTGTGTGTGTGTCCGACTTTAATTTAAGACATACTTCTGGGTCTCTACCTCAAAATTTCACTATATAGGTCCTCTATGTTTTTCTTTACTTTTAGATTTTAGATATTAGTATGCATTTTAGATGTTCTAAAATGGATACCTGACACTCATGCTTCCAAGTATAAGAAAACTGACTAATCCATAGCAGTTCTAGAATGATCAATGGCATCAGACATTTTTATTATGTCCTTACTGTAATAATTTAGAAATATTACCTTCAAGAGGCAAAAGAGAGTTACCCAACACCTTTTATTGGTATTCTAAAAGAGTAATAATTCAGCATCATTAAAATTTTCCACACTTATTGAGATTCTTCCTTAAAGGTATGATTTAATTTTAATTACCTGACCAGACAATAGGGTTTGTGGAAGGCAGAACTCCCCTCCTAGTGTATTTAGAATACTTGTTCTATCTAAAGTCTTACTTAGATTATATCTCAGGAATTACATTAGCAGCTAATATTTTATCTGTATAATGATAGCTGCTTTGACATCCCAAGTCTCTCTATACAATTTGCATGCAAAGATATCAGCTAATTCAGGAGGATTCTTCCAGAGGTAGTTTGACAGAAAGCAAATTTTATATTAATTAACCTAAGAAAAAAAAATAGTCTTTACCAAGAGTAGACATCTGGTAGGAATGAAATATAGGATTAAAAATGGCTTCTCAATGACCTCTCTACTACTTATAACTGAACCTCTAACATTTTATCTAAGACAAAATTCAAAAATGGCTTCCATGTCTATATTCAGATGAACATCAATGTGTTTCCAATACCAGCACAGTGCCTGACACACAAAGATGCTCAACAAAGTTTTGCTGGGGAGGAAAAAGAAAAAAAAACTGAGAAAAAAAACAATCTAATTTCAAATAGTAATTTCTGGACTATCATTCATTTTATGCTACTCCAATCTCAACTTTCTTCCATTAGAGGAAATCATCAGCAGTTGGCACTAGTTTAATTATATTTTAGGATATACAAAAACATAAAATCTATGCTCATAAAACATGAGCCAAAAAAACATCTAACTGCCTAAGTATGGCCATTCTCAACTGCCCTCCATTTCCTTCTTAAGCACCACTTAAATGTTCCCTTATTGCCAATTCCTGATATGTGTCTTAAATAAGTAATAAGATAATTAGCTCTGAAGTATACACACTCAACAAGCCAACTATTAAAATAATACAAGACCTTGGGAAAAAATAATGCATTATAAAAAGAAGTCGTGAAAAGCCTATGGAGAGTGAAATATAAAGTGGCTGCAGAGCAAGACTGAATCAGACAAGTTTGAACTGTGGTCTCCATGATCCCACGTCAGCATGAAAATTTCCAGACAGAACAGGGATGATCATGAAGATCAGGAGATCTGTGACCCAGCTGAAACGTAAAACTAAGTAGCTATGTGCGCCCGAGCGTGTGATAGAGCGCCCAGTCACTTTTGTGTTTTTTGGGGGGGCTTTTTTGGCTTGTTTTGTTTTGTTGCACAATACAGACACTGAATAATTATTTGACCAAAATTTCCTCATCTGTAAAAATTATCATCTCAGAAGACTTTTCCAAGCCTAGCATACAATGATTCTAAGATTTTAGGTTTTGATGGCATGATCAGACTAATTATGATTAGAAAGGAAAACAGAAGAAGGAACTCCTGCTTTCTGAAATTGACCATCAACCATCACTAAACACTAGACCTATGTCAGAATCAAGCTGAAAGGCTTTCCATTTTCTCTAATGTTTAAATGTCCAGAATGTGATATTTTACACTGAAAATTAGAATATTTTTAATTTTAAGAAATTACATGGGCTTGATTTCATATCTTTATTTAAAAATAGGTCCTTATGGGAAAAGCCCTGCTATTATGTAGCAATCAACAGGATAGGTGGGGCTACCTTGTTCATTAACCTCAGTTCTCTGAAATTCAAGAGACATGCCTTGACCAGCATGTATCTTGACTTAGCTGAACAAGATTGACTAGAATCGGCCATCATTTGGAACCATTTAAACCTGATCATTCCATTATGATTTTTGTCCTCCTCTTCTGTGTCTTGGGCCTATGCTAGGCAGTGAGGATTCAGAGGTGAATATGATATAAACCTCTCCTTGGAGCTCACAGATTAGCAGTTCATAGAGAGAACTGACTAGAGAAATACAAATAATGAGACATGTGCCAAGCAGAGATAAGAAAAGAATTTCCAACACTACATATGAGAGGCATCTAACAGTCTTCAGAGGCAAAAGTAGGCAACATATAAGGTCAGATCTGAGAGACAATGGAATAGGATAAACTGGTAAAACTGGAAGGAAGAGCGACCCATCTGATAGAACAGGAAGTCCAATGTTGACCAGTGTTAGTATAGCGACAGACAATGGAACAGTGTTTCTCTACCTAGGTGTGGTCATCCACCCATCTGCAGAGTCCCACCTGGGGAGCTGCTAAATTTGCAGATCTCTAGGATCTGCCCCAGCCTAACTGAATCTGAAATTCTTGGGAGTGTAGTCCAGAGTTCTAAGTTATAAAATGTTCATCAAATGATTTTAATAAAAGTTGAGGACTGAGAACATTTGCAATAGCTAGCAGCCCCTGCACGGAGGTGGCTGCCAATACCCAAGAGCTGAAGATGGCCACGGGTGTGTACAGAAAGATAATCAGCAGTGGAGAACATTGAATGGGTTTCCAGTAACCAGGTTGGAGTTTTGAAATAGGTTTAAGTTATACAAGGAAAGAAACTGTGATCCTGGACAAATTATAGGCCAGGATCCCACCATAGAAGAAAATGTGAGGAACCAGAGCTGGAAGACAGAACAGACCAAATCACAAGAAGGAGGAAAAAGATTAAGTGACAACTAGATCTTAAGGTGAGGGAGAAACTGGCAACATAGGTGACCTCATGCTGAGTGTCATAATGTTGAGCCAACCCAGTGCCTAGGAATCAGTCAGACTCTTGATGAAAGAAGACAGTTTCTGAGGCTGATAAATCAAGTGGACCCATATATCCTGGTGATATGATAGGTGATGCAATAAGAATAGGGGATGGAGATCAAAGATGGCAGCATGAGAGGAGAATGCCGATAACTGCCTGGGAAGGGCCTTGTGAACAGAGTGGAATCCACAGGGGAAACCCTGAGAAGAAACCTCAACTAAGAGAACCACACAACGCAGAACAACACCGAAAGGTTAGAGAAAAAAGGGGAGAGCGGGAGAGGGAAGGGGAAGCAGCAGTTCGGGGACAGAGACTTGGAGCGCGGCCCGGGGCTGGCAAAAACAAAGGGGGATTGGGGGACTAGGGTCAAAGTGGAGCTGGATCAAGGGTGGGCTGGAAACCGAGACCTAGGGAGCGTGGAAGCCCCACAAGACTGTGGACAATTTAACATCTGAACTCAAGGGACAGCACACAGTGTCCTAATCAGTTCACAGAGCCTAAAGTGGAACAGGGACTGTGGAGCAGGGCGGCTGCACTTCCTGGCGGGCGGTGAGAGCAGGGCACCGGCCCACAGCAGCTCAGTACCCCCGATTTACGGAGGAGATTGACTGTGAGGGAGCGCCTTCTGAGGACAGGGCTCTTGGAGTGAGGGCTGGGGCTTGAGTGGGCACAGCTGCATTAGAGATGCTTAGAGTGAACCCAGCGGTCTCAACAGAGCCGGGAGCATAGAGCAGCTACCGCCGAAGCTACGGCCTGTGCGCACAGGGCTTTCAGCGCCCCGCCCACTGGGCCACTGCAGCACTGCTGCATGCACGCACCTGGGATTTCGGCGCCACTCCCACCGGGCCACCGTGGTACCGCTGCTTGCTCAACAGCGTGCTACGAGGCTTTTGGCGCCCTGCTCACCAGGCCGTCGCAGCAACACTGCCTGTGCGCAAGACCGGCTTTCGGCGCCCTGCCCACTGGGCCGCTGCAGCGCTGCTGCCTGCTTGCGAGCACACAACTGAGCATTTGGCGTCCCGCCCACCAGGCCTCTGGGGCGTTACAGCCCCTGCGCGCAACTGGGCTGCCAACCAGGTTGCCGCGGTGTCATTGCCTGTGCGCGGGACTGCGCGGCAGACCGGGGCCTCTGCCAAGCCCTAGCCCATCCAAGTTCTGCCCTGCGGGCATGGCTTACAGATAGGATTGAAGGAGGGGCAGCCAGGCCGAAGAGAGAAAGACCAGAGCTCCTGCGCCCTGCCCACACTGAACCACCAGCCCCCCTGCTGAAAGAGAAATCTGCTATTGTGTCTCAGGCCCACCCTAGCTCCTACTCACATGCCCCCACCCCTGGCCACACCTTTACTACCCTGCTATCTAACAGCTAAGACAGCAACCTGAAGTGCCTCAGGACACAGAAGCGGTCTGCTTCCCCCAACCCTCTCCCAAAATCTCCTTCTCCCACAACTGAGTCCAAAAGAAAAAATAAAGAGAAGCCCATCTGATAGGCAACCCCCCCAGAGGGAAAACAGACTCATGCATAAAGCAAAAAGAACCACATCAAACACAATGCACACCTCAGAATCCATAGCCCCTCCATAAGATCAGGGGCAGTCTTTAGTAAAGGACCTTGCACACTTGGAATCAAATCTAAATGAAACAGAATTCAGGGCTGCATTAATCAAGACACTCAGAGAGCTCACTCAATGCTGGCAAAGTACCCAGACACAGTTAAATGACCTCAACAAGAAATTTTCTGAGCAAAATGAGTACTTTACCAACAAAATTGAGAAGCTAGA
>PVKE010039083.1:0-15161 GCA_004027555.1 Craseonycteris thonglongyai
GGCTTCCTTGTGATGCATAAGTTTGCAGATGACAACCTGGTTCCCAGTCAGTGCTCTGGGGTACAGAATTTGGATAAGAAAAATGACCTATATAATAAAAAGCTTAGGCACAAGAGGGAGAAACTATGCAGACTGGAGTTTGGAAAAAATTTAGGACATAAGAAAGATAAAAAATTTTACTTGATAGTTGTTGCTGGTGGGGTAATGTGAGAAAAACTGAGAATGAAAATTAATGTCCAAAGAAAATGTTTAACAAGTTTCACTGTGCAGTAAATTTGTACACTTTCTTTGCCACTCTCTTGACTTGCATTCAATATACCCATATATAGATACATATTTCAAACAATATATTTGATAATTATATATCCATAATATATACAGAATTCAATAATTTTTTTTAATTAAAAAATGGACAGAGGATTGGAAAAGGCATTTCTCCAAAGATATACAAATGGTCAACAAGCACACAAAAAAATGTTCAACATCATTAGCCATAAGGAAAATGCAAATTAAAACTACAATGAGATATTACTTCATACCTTTTAGGATGGCTATAAGTAAAAAGATGGACATTAAGAAATGTTGGTCAGAATGTGGGGCAATTGGAACCCTCACACAATGCTAGTAAAATCGTTCAGCTGCTTTTTCAAACAGCCTGGAAGTTCCTCAAAAGATTAAACAGTTATATAACCCAGCTATTCCACTCCCATATATACCCAAGAAAAATGAAAACATATGTCCACATATAAACTAGAACATGGATGTTCATAGTGGCATTATTCATAATAGACAAAAACGAGAAAACAACCCAGTGTCCAACAACTGATGAACTGATAAATAAAATGTGGTATATTCATACAATGGAATATAGTAAAAAGTATTATAACAAAGTACTGATACATACTATAACATAGATGAAACTTAAACCTGGAAACATTATGCTAAGTGAAATAAGTCTGCCACAAAAGACCACAAAATATACGAATCCATTCATATGAAAGTCCAGAGTAGGGAACTCTATAGATACAGAGAGTAGTAGATTAGTGAATGCTCAGAGCTGGTGGGTAGGGAGGACAAGAAGGTATGGGGAGAATGGAGGGTAATAGCTAAAAGGTATGTGGTTTCTTTTTGAGGTAATGAATATGTTCTACAATTGTGGTGATAGTTGTACATATCTGTGAATATAACAAAACCCACTGAATTGTGTATTGTAAATAGGTGAACTGTATGGTATATGAATTATCTGAAAAGGCTGTTAAAAGAAAAGAGGAAATCAAAGCATTTCTGCTTACCTTAAAGGGTGTCAAAGAACAAGCTCTCCTTACCCTTGAAAGATGATTGTATCTTTGTGTTGCTGAGGACTGAAGTAGCTTTCTGCTGATTTCTTTCTAAGGGTTTGAGGGGTAATAACTTAACTGAGAGGCAAGGGGCTGGGGCTCAAGGGCCAAGTGTTAGGGTTAAGGACTTGGATGCCTGACCTCTACGGGGCCCACATTTAATCTGAGGCCCTGAATGTGTCTAGGCCAGGTGCTAGAGCAAAGAATCACTACACGGGGGACCATTTTGGTGTCAGGGGCTCTTCAGGACCAGAAAATGGCCCCGGGACCAGGTCTGAGAACAGCTTTTCAGAGAAGGCCCTGCCTGAGCCACAGGTTAGTCTAGGTATGGAGGGCTCAGGGGATGGTCACCCTTCCACCCTCAGCGATGCTTCAATCCTTGAATGCTGAATCATTTGGTGCTCAGAGAAGAAACTTATATACTGTACCAGGAGGCCTATGCGCCCTGAGGGGACTGCTGTACCTGAGTCAGCACTGAGGGAGGGGATCAAGGAGAGAGGGACACTCTTGGTCACTCATCACTATAGGGAGGTCATTTTGTGGGCAGCCTGAATCTCTGTTGTGTAAAAATACAGGGTGTGGATTAGATTAGGGCTCCAACTGATAGTCTTATCCTTGCCCACGAGTTCTGATTCTTTTCAAGCCATGTTCTAACCATGGCGTACTTCCAGTGCTGGAGCCTCTCCAACTGCTAATTCCCATTATGTAAGACATCTGGGGAAAAGGAAGGGAAAAAAAAAGTCCTAATGCCGAGAATGTCCCGATGCTACCACGAGAAGAGCAGTGGCCATGAATACATTCATCTTTAAAACGAGAGTCCAGGGTCAGAGTTTTTCATTCCATTTTTTGACAAATCCTAGCCAAAGAGCTAGTGTAACTACAGAGGTGTGGAAGTGAATTGACCCTAAACTGTCCCAATGCAGCTAATAAGGGAAAATCGTTCAATTATCACAGAGCTTGCCCCTGACAGCCCATCACATTTTCCAGTGATGTACCAGACGTGACTCAACCGTACAGGGACTGCCTGGGAGCTGGATTCCCTTTCACTGTGCTCAGCAAGAAGAGGCAGTTTCATCCTATACCCATGTCATGAACCTGACATAACCCTTAGTCATGGAAGAAGAGGTCTGGCGTGTCATCAAGCACAGGCTTTCAGCTTAGCCTTTGTACTCTGTGAGCTTTTAATTATTCGAAGGTCCAAATTGTACCCAAGCTGCAGGGAGACCAAATTTCCAGACAAGAAAACAAGACATGTTGCTCTTTCAACAGCCATCTATTACAACACTGAACAGCTGGGCTCAAAGGATATTCGATCACCCATATAAGTTACAACTTAGAAAATGAATTTCATATTACTGGTTGGTCCCTTTATATGCAACAGAGAAAATACAGACTCAAGGACATATGCACCAACCAAGTTAGTTATGTAAAACACTCAAACATTTTTCATTGCCTTTAAGTTTAATTTTCTCGGCTAGAAAGTAGAAAATAAATGTGAAGAAGAAAGATACATTTTAGAAGGAAGAAAGTAGAAAAGGAACTACCAATACAGAAGCTGGTTTTTGCTTTCCTTTTTAATTAAAAAAAATTTTCTAGTCTGATTTTTAAAATATAAAAATTAAATTTTTTTCTGTTTTGCTTTACATATTATTGTACGCTAAATGCTCTTGATGATTGAAGCAGGGAAATAAAGTGATAATTACGAGAGCTGGTGCTTTCCGCCCTGGCCACCCTTGTTTCCTCCACCTTCCATCCTTCAGTGCACACGGAACTCAGGTTACATGAATGATTCCAGCAGAGGCAGGAACTTGTACTTCATATTCAGAATAATTCTCGGTACCTATATCCCCAAAATCTAGGCAGGGAGAGAAGTTTTTAAAAGAAAAAACACACTTAACCAATCTTTAACCTGGAGACTTTAGCTACTTGCCAATATATGCTGTCTTTTTTGAGTCAATAAATTGAAAGCAGGAGAGAGGGAGTGTGGCTGTAACTGGATGAGGGGTAGGGTTTTAATTTTTTTTACAAGCAGAGGGAGGAGGATACCAATATGGTTAGTCAGTTAGCCAGCATTAATCCTCATTAATGTCTCCCAATTCAAATCCATTCTCCTCTGCACAGCTGTGTAAATATAAATTACTTGGGTCATTTTGATGAAGGAAGGCACAGAAGAAAAAAAAATTTAATGAGAGGCCAAGAACTAATTGGATAAATAACACATTCTTTCAATGTGTGCAAAGGGTTGTTCAAACTACCATCATAGATTCAGGGACATGCACTCAAATTCATACTGCTGTAAACTTCCCTATATGAGAAACTACCAAAGAGCAGAAGGTGGGAACCTGTTCATGACAAAGCATGTAATAAATGCCAGAGAGAGAACAGGGTCACTCACTCTTCGCCAGGCACTGCTGACTCAAGAGCATGTTTCTAAGCATGAAATTGTCCTGTTTTCTACATACTTGGCATTATGCTTGCATTATGGAGAGCAGAAAAAAAGTAGTGCCCTTTCTTGCCCTTAATAAATTTACAATCTGACTGGTGAACCAGGAGGGACATGTATGAAATAATTAGAAAAGTGGACCAGGAGCACAGCATGAGAGTCTGCATTATTTAGCTGAAGAAAGCAATTTACAGGAGCTGGGGGAAAGTAGCTATAATTCATCAGAGCAACTTTTGAGAAGGATGTCCAGCAGACCCAAAACTAAAAAATGAGATATAGAGAGCGCACCACATTTTAGAAAATACTAATCCATTCCTGCCATGGTATGGACATTCAAAAAAGTTTCTCCCTTTCAGAAATCTCCTTTAAGAAAGGACAGGATGGTCAGCTCATCCCCCAGCTTCATGTTAAAGATTAGTAAAAATGCCCATAGCTTCCTGGAAACCCAGTCAGAGAGGCAAGATAAGGTACTGGAGTTAGTTCACTCTGAGTAAGGTGTGGCAACTTCTCTCAGCCTCAAGAGATTAAGAAGATTTGCATCATCTGTTCAGCTTTTTCCATTGAAAATTACCCATCCCACGGCCTCTGACTGACAGAAAGGGGCAGATTTGAGCTAGGGACCCATGGACATTCTTCGAAGAAGAAACAGAACTCCAAAAAATTGGAGGAATGAGTACAGGCAGGCCAAAACTTATCCTGTAATTTACACCAGATTCACGACCCTCATGGCTGTATAACTGTGTGTGGGAACTATGCTAATGGTTCTCAAGCGATCTACTTCCACTCACTTCACTATGTTTAAATTTCTATTGTGTTCTTACTGTTCAACTTCAGGTGTACTTGAATTTTTAAGTTTATAAGTGGGATGACACACTGCTGTGATGAACTCCTTTCTCCCTGTGTGGACAGTATTCAGAATTCAGTCACAAGAGCTGGAGAGCATATGGGTAGCTGACACCACCTTGATTGTGACTCAGGTTTCATGAGGTATCAGGTGAAGATGCAAAAACAAACCTGCTGACACTTGTTGGGGTGAAGGGGAGGTTGAATACATGGGCCTGTAAGCTGTTCCTTTTCAGGCAGGCTCCCAGGTCAGCTCTGACACTCCTGAGAGTCCAAGTAATGTCAGGGTCTTTAGGGCAGAGTAATATTCCCAACATGTCCTGACCAAAAAGCAAAGAACTCAGTGTAAGCTCCTGATCAATGGCTCTCAACTCCATAGAATCATAGAATCACCAGGGGAACCTTGACAAAATATTCATGCTGTGCTCTACCTTAGTGATTCTGATTCAGAGGGTCTTAAGTGGAGGGGGTGGGGGGATGTTGGACATAATCATTCTAACATATCCAGGGGTAGAACCACCATATCAAACACGGCCAAGTCTAAAATACCTCAGCATCAGTATGTGTTGACTATTCAATCAACAGATGTTGAAATGAACAGAATTCTTCTGTTCCTTTAAAAAGTTTACTCTAAAATTTATTTCCTTCTGGATCTTAAAGAACTAAGAGTGTGGGCTTCCTGGATTATAGTCCTAGTTATGCCACTGAACTAACTAAGTGACCTCAGATAAGGTACATGACTTCTCTGAGACTCCATTTTTTTAGCAATGCAATGAGGTTAATAATCATATCAATACCAGAGGGGAGTCAAGATGATTGCATGAAATCAAGAATAAATTATTTGGCCCCATGTCTGGCACACCTACAATGCACAATAAATATAAGCTATCACGATTGACGATGATGAAAGTAAAAATATACGAGTTGTAGTTCAATAAAATGGATGTTTTTCTAAAGTGGATGTTGATTTACAGGACCAGGTTTTAAGGAATTGTGAAACACTGGAATGTGAGTTAGAAATTCAGCATTGCCTTCCATTATAAATATAGGCAACAAAGCTCAGTAGCAGCAGCATCAGTATCTGTGATCTTATCACCAACAGAAATAACAGGGAAAGCTAGGATGACTCAGCAGGTTAAGTGCTTGCTTTGCAGCCCCTGGGAATGAGGATTGAATCCCAGCCCCAGCCTGTGCAGACCCATATGCTGAACAGGGGCATGCCTCCCATGCGGGAGGCCCCCAGCCTGATTCCTGCCCTGTGGGGCTCCCGCCCACCTGTGTGGAATGAAAGTATGTCAAAAAACTGATGACGTACAATAGAGACTGCTCTGGGCCCTTCCCCTTCTCTTTGTCTCTGTCTCTGTCAAAAACAATAAAACAAATATTAAAAAAAAAAAAAAAAGAAATCACAGATATTTCCACATAGTACAGTCATGGTAGAGATACTAAGTAGTCTTTGTATTTTAGTGTGACCAACTGCCCTGGTTTGTCAAGGATTGAGGGGTTTCCCAGGATGTAGGACTTGTAGTGTTAAAACTGGGAAAATCTCAAACAAATCTTTCCCTAATTACATTCATCCCTACTTTGATGGGAGTTAGCACATCACTACGTACCATTGTTTGATGTGTTAATAAAGAAGCACCTACCCTGCTATGTTATAGTTTCAAAAATCTTGATACCGTAAATGCATATCTATGTAATCTGGGTTCCTTTACCATACTTTATATTTCATTCGATGCATTTGAAAACATTCTTCTGAGTCCATAACTTCACCAAATTGCCAAAGGAGGTCCCTGGCACAAAAAAGGTCAAGAGGGTAGAATCTCGGAACATTGGTTGGAAAATGTTGAAGAAACAACATTTTAAATTCCATTAGACTTTGCAACCTAAAAACACAGTAAAAGAAGACATAGGCATGTATCTGCAAAAGATGCAACACATAATCAGTTGATAGAGTTTTACCATTACCTGGAGTTTGTCTTGTAATTCCATACACAGTAATCAGAGAATTTCTGTTATTTCTCCACTTCTGATGACATACGTACATGTGTTTTGTTACCTATATTGTTGCAGAGTTAGCTCAACTTTGACAGCTATCAAATGGAGCATTGTTAGGTCTACTTGTTTCCAATAAACTTCATGCTTCCCCTATGAATCATAATTTCACAGAACTTAAAATTTTCCACAAATAAAAACAATGAAAATTTGGACTTTTAAAAGATCAAACTTAAATAAATGATCAAAAGAAACTTTAACTCTTACCGGATACCACTGGGCTTCTGACAGACATCGGCTCCCATCTTGCCTAATCACCACTGTGGACAGCTGTCCCATTACTTTCCAACAAGGCAATAAAAGACCACTTCTCTTTTGATCAATGTAACTCCAAGCTGCCAGTCCAATGTGACCAGAAGGCAGAGTTCTCACAATTGCCCTTGTCCCTGTATATACAGATTTCTTAACTTCCCTGTCATTTTTACAAAATCTCCTCACTAACAAAGTAGACCGCTCCTTTTTACTTTTAAAAAAATCTTCTACATCTTCACAATTATCAGGGAAGTCGTCAAAATGGCTCAGAATGGTCTTAGCAGATGAACTATCAGTAAAATTCTCTCTGCAAAAGCTGGCACTTGAACACACCATGTCGGCTTTTCGGCAGGAAACTTTGCAGCACAAATATTTTTCATTCAAGGTGTCACAATGATTACACTGTAGCTGGCCGTTCTCACTATCACAGTTTTTTGCCAATTCCATCAGCTTACAAGTATATGCCATATAATTTTTCTTTTGCTCCCCACCAACACCAGGGAGCGATACACAGTTTCCACAGTCATCCAAAATCAAGTTGTCTGATAGTGTACAGAAAGTATCTGACATTCTTCTGTCAAGTTCATAATGAAAATGAAATACTGCCATGTTGCTGTCAGGGTGTGCCCTGCTCGACTCTAAGATCGCTGATTGATTTTCTAAGGGACTCATGGGAGCTCTGTCTATTTCCAGTTGAATTCCAGGGAACACCTTTCTTTCCAGTGAAGAAGAGATTCCAGTTTCCAAACACAGGCCTTCCACTGTGACAGAATCGCATGTTTCATTAAACTGGCTCTGAGGAAGGCCACGCTGATGGTTTTCCAATATGTTGTTGCAGTTAATGTTATGGTTTTCCACAGAATCTGGCATGCTTTTCTCCCAGCACTTTTCATTACTGTTCTCATCACTCATTATTTTCTCCTTTGCTATTGAGAGAATCTTGGGCAAGTTGCTTTCAGAAGATTCTTCTTTAATTAGGTTTGATTTTGAGATGGTATGAGAAATTTGCCCACTCTGATTGATAGTATGTGCCTTTGGAACACTGATGCCCAAGACCTTTTCACTACTTTCTTCTATAGCTGACTGAGAAGATACCACTTTTCTCTGAGTCATGGGTATGAGAACAGAAGCTGTCATTTCTTCAGAAGTCATCTTGACCAACACAGAGGTTTTAGCTACTGCTCTGTTTCTCCCCCCTGGTGATCATGTCAAGATTTTAATAGAATAACGAGTTATTAAAATAATCTCAGATATACAATTTCTCTCAGAAACAAAGTGATAGTTCTTTTCATTCAGGTACATTAAGAGCCAAATAAATCTCCACAGCTATAACTTCCTATCATGTGCAATGCATTTTTCTACGTCAGGGTTTTAAGGTGGTAGTTCAATTTTCTTTCCTCTGTTATAAAAAGCAATTCTTCTGAAGATTTTTATTTGGGGTTGCATTCTGCAACTTCTGATCCCTCACGACTTGAATGGTTTAAAAATCCAGTTTCAATGTCTCCTGTAAGAAAAGCAGATAATGTCAAACAATGTGATACTAAATGAATTTTTAAAATGAACTCGTAATTCTAAATTAAGGCAAATTATGAACAAATTTTGGGGAAAGAGTTTTGCAATCAGAAGTTAGTTTTATTGCAGAGTAGTATTCCATTATGTAAATGTACCACAACTTCTTTATCCAGTCATCTATCAAAGGACACTTTGATTGTTTCCATGACTTGGCCAATGTGAACAGTGCTGTTATGAAAATTGGGGTACACATATCTTTGTGAACTAAGGTTTTCAAGTTTTTGGGGTAGATACCCATTTGTGACAACATGGATGGACCTTGAGATCATCATATTAATTATAAAAACAATAGCTAATACTTACTGAGCATGTATCATGTGTCAGGCATGTTCTAAGCAGAGTATGCTGATTATCTCATTTAATCCTTATAATAACAATGTCAGTAGGCTGGCAAGGTCCCCCAACATTTGTTATCATTTTTTAAAATAGTAGAACCATTGAATTTCAGTCAAGCATATAGCTACTCCTTTATTAGCCTCTCTTTCAGCTACATGTAGCCATATGACTAAGTTACTGCTAATGAGATATAAAACAAAGTGGCTTTCAACTTCTGGGAAGTGTCTTTGAAGAGAGGGTATGCCCTTCTCTTCCTCCTCTTTCTCCTTTTGCTGGCTGTAGGGAACACATTACGTCTGGAGCTGGAGCAGCCATATTAGATTATGAGGTGAACATGAAAATGGGACACCTTACATATCAAACAAAAAAGATAGAAACCAGAGTGCTTGTTTCATGGATTATATGGGGGGGGGATTCTATCTTTAAGAAAATAGTTGTTTAAGCCACAACTATTTTAGGTTTTCTCTGTCATTTGCACCCAACTTTTCCTAACTCATAAATGTGTTATTATCACCCTCATTTTATGGATTAGGCTCAGAGTATTTGAATGACTTATCTAAGAGTTCAAAGATGTGATATAATGGAAAGTTGTATAGAAAATTTCTCCACTGGAGGGAAAGTTATATTCATTAATTCCTAATATGTTTCCAATTTTAAGTTCCTAAACCAGATGAAATCCTTTGTGTCATAAATAGTTAAATTAGAAAAATATTAAACATAATCATATTGTCTTTTCTGACTGTAGGTATTAGAAGGGGGGGAGGCTTAACAACAACAAAAACTATGTTATCAGATGACTGTCAATTATTTATTATAAACCTGTTGTATTCCAGAGTTCAGAAGGCAAGATGGTCATAAAGCAGGAAATAAATAAAGCTCTAATGTAGGGGAATTTGAGCTGGAACTATACAGAAAAGTAGTAGTTTCTTGTATCCATACAAGAAAAGAGGCTTTGAGTAGAAGGAATAGGTAAAGAAATATGAAGTAGGAAAACAAAATGTATAAACATGAATTAATCTGAAATTCTTACGAGAGCATTTTATTCAATTAAAGAAAGTGAAAGTTGCTCAGTAGTTTCATCATCATGAAATAAAAATACTAGGGTAACTGTCAAAGCTAAAAACAGAATTTAACAGTCTTGTTTGCATCTTTAAACTTAAAGAGTTTTATAGAGTCCCTTTGAATACCATGTGTATGACAAACAACCATGCCAGTTATTTACTTATGCATTCTTTTCCCAAAAGAAATTAAAGAAAATATTTTGTCTGTACAACCCCTTCCTCCCTTTCTCTGACCACATGCACACAGTGTGCACAGTTAAAAGTGTTTGTACACACCCACACTCAAGCCCTACATGGTATGAGTCAGTCTTCACTCTTCACCACTAAATGTCTGCTACTCCACTCCTTCCTGACCTCCTTTCTCTCAACTATTATGATGGAAATTTCATAACTCATAAAGAAATAAAGCTTTTAAAACATTCCCAAAAGGCAATGGTGTACTAATCTGGGTCCTCTTCCAAGACCCCAAAGACTTAACCCTTTGTGACTTCCATTCCCTATATTAGAAAAGTTTCAGACTGTGGGATGATAAACGTGTGTCCCAGAAAACCCAGAGATACCCTAATCTTTAACTCTATGTATATTACATATCAGGAGTTGACTAATAGGTAAATGAGAAAGTTACACAAAAAGTTTTAAATTAATACACTCATAAGGCTTCCAATATAGAAAACAAGATCACACACACACACACACACACACACACACACACACAAACTGTCCATAACAGCTTAGTTCTCAATTGTAAAACTCACAAAGAAAGGAAATCCTCACTGTAGACATCATCCCCAATCAGTTTGCAGATCACCCATTCTCTCCATAGTGCTCTCATAGAAATATGAGGTTATAGACATTAGTAGAACATAAAAAACTAAAAGTGGATGCAAATCAGATTGTGATGTTGTGACATTCACCTTACAGTACTCCCTCTCCTTCACTGTAGTGTAATCATGTCAAGAGGTTCTCAAGTTGTGTGTGTGTTCAAACATGCACATAAAGACCCATGTTTTTCATATGACAGATTAAAAGAGAGAAAACTGCACAGAAGATGATATTAGATCCTCCATGATTTAGTCCCAGTCTACCTTTTCCAGATCCATCTCTGAGCAATACCCTTTGGGAGAAGCTATCCAGTTACATTGGTGTTTTTGCCATTTATTGAACCAGTGTAGCACTTAATGCCTCTGTACATGTCTCTTCCCATTGTTTTCTAATTCTACTATGACTCCATTGCCTAGCTTAAATTGCATCTCCCCTCTGAAGCCCCCTCCATGAGATCCACTGTCAGCAATAATTGCTCTCACCTGGGTTTCCTGTAGTTCTTCCTACATTTTGCCTCCACAGCATATCATGGCACATTATATTGTGCCTATGGATTATGGAGGGCCCCTGCATGGCTTGAAGCTTCTGAAGAACAAAGATCTTGCACCTTCAAACTTCAAATTTATATATACTTTATGCCCTACATTCTTGACACAGTTTGATAGCATATAGTTGGTCTCAATAGACATTTGACACTCCTTCCCTTCCATTGCTGTTTGAGCCTAATCTTTATCTATTAGGACCTTCATTACTTAAGGGCTTCCAGTCTCCCAAATTCTAAACTCCTCCTGTTACAAACCATCCCCATATGATTTTCAGAAAACTCTCCCAGGCACTATTTTCATCACATCACTCCTTTACTTGAGAAGGAACAGTGTCACATTATCTAGTGTAGTAAACCCAAACCTTATCCTGATTCTCAAGACTATCAATTTCTTTTTTAAAAATTCCTGCAGGGATGTGGATGGGAATGAACTTGAATCAATGTATCAGTTTGGAGGGAAATAACATCTTAACAATACTGAGGCTTCTAATCTATAAGCATGATAGAACTAGCTAGCACTAATACTCTCTTTACATATATATGAATATATGTATGTAGATGTATTTGCCATTTGCTGTTTTACTATCATTTAAAGCTTTGCATAAAACAATACCTAATATCTTCAGAGCTAACAATTAAGTTTAAATACCTTTATATTAAAACTGCTATGAACATCTAATTGTATTTTTTTTAAGATTTATTTTTATTGTTTTTGACAGAGAGAGAGAGAGAGAGAGAGAGAGAGAGAGAGAGAGAGAGATACAGAGACAGAGAAGGCAGAGGGTCCAGAGCAGTCTCCATAGTTGCATATCATTGGTTTTTCCACATAGTTTCATTCCACAGGTGGGCTCAGGGCTGCACAGGGCAGGAACTGGGCTGGGGTCTCACCCTGGTGAGAACTGAACTGGGGGCACTCCCCAGCTCAGCAAGTGGGTCCGCACGGGCCGGGCCCAGGATTCGATCCTCAGTCCCCGGGGCTGCAAAGTGAGCGCTTAACCCACTGAGCCATCCCGGCTTCCCCTAATTGTATTTTAAAAATAAAACACAGTGAGCAAGATGTGCCCCAGGATTAAATTTGTTTTAAATTGTGTTTAGGAAAATAATGCCTGAATGTGTATAGTTTTTATTAATGTGACATACATACTGTGTCAGATAGCTGGGCCTAGCAGCTGTCTCATTTGTGGGTGACATTTATATAAGAGCAAACTTAAAAAAAGAAAAAATTGTAGATCTTTCCGGGGGATAGGAAGCCCTTCTATTTTTCACATGTCACAGATGAAAGCTGCTGCAAGGCCAGGCTGTTTTCAAAATGTGTGTGTCACTTATAGAAAGTCACACAGCTGAATCACATGTGCTTGCAGGAGGCAGAGGATGGTGGGTGTATAAATGGGTCATGCTATGTGGTGATGATAGCAGACAACCACACAGTCCCCTGGAGTCTACACAGGAAGGTCAAGTCATGCATGATATTGTAATCTGGACATGAACTCTTAATTGATTCTTTTTAAAAATTTTTCTCATGGTTCCTTAAAAATTTTAATTTCATCTGGATTCTTTCAAGAAGGTGCTGGAGAGCTAACAAGGCAGCTAGTACCTGAAAAGCCATGATTTTGGAGAACAGGGAAACCCAGAGAACAGTCTTACTGTTGCTGCCACTTCATTTCACAATGAATTTGCTGCTGTGAAAGCAATGGCTGAAAAGTTGAAACACATATTATATGTTTATTATAAGCAGATATAACTCAGGAAACACCATATGAAAGAGGTGCCTAGGGCAAGGTACAAGGAAAAGGGTGAGGAGCTTCCATGCTTTCTCTGAGTGTGTCAATCTCCCCAAATCTCCTTGTGTTCACCAACACTTAAGCTCCACATAGATTTTCTTTCATTTATTTCAGCAATATTTTGTATTTATCTGTATAGAGGTCTTGCACATCTTTTATTGAATTTGTTCCCATGTTAGTGCTGCTATTGTAAATGGAATGATTTTACATTTCATTTTCCAGTTGTTTGCTGCTAGTATGCAGAAGTACAGTTGATACACATTATATAACACTTATTCCTTGCTAACTTCAAATATTACTAGCAAACTATTTTGTAGGTTACTTAGAATTTTCTACATAGATACAGATGTCATCTTCAAATAAAGTTTTATCTCTTTCTTTCCAAAATGTATACCTCTTATATCTTTTTGCCTTAGTGTACTGACTAGTATCTCCAATTATGATGCTAACATAAGTATGAAGAGCACACATCCTTGCCTTATTCTCAGAGTATTCAATATGATGCTTTCTCTAGGTGTCTTATAAATGTCCTTTATTAAACTAAAAATGTTCCCTTGTATTTCTAGTTTGCTGGAAGTTTTTATCATAAATGAGTCTTGCCCAATGCTTTTTCTGCATTTATTGAGATGACCATATGCTTTTTCTCCTTTAATAGGTTATGGTGTAACTATATTGATTGATTTTCAAGTACTGAAACAATCTTGCAAATTCATAGAAAATGTAAAAGAATTAGAGCAGCCAAAATAATAATAATAATTTTTTTTAATATATATTTTATTTATTTATTTATTTTGACAGAGGAGAGAGAGAGAGAGAGAGATACAGAGACAGAGAGAGAACTGAACTAGGGGAGCTCCCAGTTCAGCATATGGTTCCGCGCAGGCCGGGGCCGGGATTCGATTCTCGGTCCCCGGCGCTGCAAAGTGAGCGCCTAACCCACTGAGCCATCCCGGTTTCCCCCAAAATAATTATTAAAGGGAAAACAAATTGAAGGACTTACACATCCCAATTCAAGACTACTACCAAGCTACAGTAATCTTGACAGTGTTACTGGCACAGGATAAAAATTTAGATCAATGGAATACAATAGAGTCCAGAAATAGACCCATACATTTGTAGTCAATTGGCTTTTCATCAGAGGTGGAAAAGTTGTTCAATGGGAAAAGGATAGTCAATAAATGGTGCTGGATCCAAATAGAAGAATAAAAAGTATCAACCCCTATACCATATCATACACAATAATTAATTCAAAATGGATTATATACCTAAACATAAAATCTAAAACTATAAAACTTGTAGAAGAAAACAGAAAAAAAATTATGACCTTGGGATACAGAAAAAAATTTTAGACAAGTCACAAAAAGCATTAAATCATAAAAAAAGAAAGTAAAATGGACTTAATTAAAATTTAAATCTTCTGCTCTTCAAAAAAGTCACATGGAACAAAAAGGCAGGCCATAGATTAGAAGAAAATATTAACAATACTAGTACATGAAAAAGTTCTTATACCCAAAATATATATTTTTAACTTTGGGGAAGCCGGGATGGCTCAGTGGGTTAAGCGCTCACTTTGCAGCACCGTGGACCGGGGATCGAGTCCTGGCCCCGGCCCGTGTGGAACCGTGTGCTGAACTGGGAGCTCCCCCAGTTCAGTTCTCTCTCTGTATCTCTCTCTCTGTCAAAAATAAAAAATAAATAAAAATATAACTTTGAAAAAAAACAAAAACAAACAAACAACTTTTATAACTCAATAATAAGCAGATAACAACTTATTTTTTTAAAACAGGCAAAAGACTTGAACAGACACTTCATAAAATAATATATATGAACAGTCTATTTATGATAGACAACAAAATTTCTGTATATGTGAACGCTGTCCAGAAAAAATCCAACCATTGTCAATATAACAAGAATGGTTACATGGCTGGATACTTTCCAGACAGCTCTCATATATAATAAAATAAAACTCAATCCCTTCTTCCCACAATACATAAAAATTAAAATAGATCATAGTTCTAAATGTAAAAGTTAAAATTATGACTTCTAAAAAAATAAATAAATAAAAATAAGGAAAAATATTTATAACCATCAGAACAAGAAGACATTTTTTTTTTT
>PVKE010039084.1:0-15158 GCA_004027555.1 Craseonycteris thonglongyai
TCTAATACAGTCAATTTAGCTACTATGCATGTGTCCTGATACAGCAGCTTTGGCTACACAGAACGTTCCTGTGCTGCAACTGTATGTACCACGGTGAGCCAATCACAGCAAGCAAAGGTTCAAAGGTTATAATAGACCGCCTCTCTGACTCTGGCCAATCTGAGCAGGCTTTTTACTAGAACACAGTGTAGCTTCGGGTGCAGAACATGTATAATTTGCATGCATAAAAAGCCTGCTTGGATTGGCTGAGTTAGAGAGGTGGTCCGAGCAGCCTTGTAGTGATTGGTGCAGGATCGAGTTGGAAAATTCGTTTAGCGGCATATCGAGACGTTTTTCGGGATATACTCGGCGTATAAGACGACCCCCGATTTTCGGTTGACTTTTTTTCGTTTCAAAAGTTGTCTTATACGCCGGAAAATAAGGTAGTATCATTTTCTATTCCAACCACCAATGTACGTAGTTTCTAATATCACTACATCCTTGCCAACATTTCATAGCATTTTTCTGATTATAGCCATCCTAGTGGGAGAGGAGTGGTATCTCATTGTGGTTTTGATTCACATTTCACTAATGGCTAATGATATTTAGCATCTTTTCATATGCTTATTGACCATTTTTATATCTTTTTTTGAGAAATATCTATTCAAATCTTTAGCCCATTTTTTTAAAGTAAATTGTCTTTTTATTATTAACAATTTTTCTGGATACAAGTCCCTCATCAGAGATGTAATCTACAAATCTTATCTCCCATTTTATTACTTTCTTGGTATAATTTTCTGCAGCATTAATACTTACACATTTGATATAGTCCAGTTTCTTCCTCCCTCCCTGCCTCCCTCCCTAACTCCCCCCCCCTTTCTTTCTTTCTTTTTCTTTCTATTTTTTAATTATTTTGCTGAGGTCCTGTAACTGGCATTCAGTTGCTTACATTACTGTTTAAAAGGGAATTGGGCAGCTCTGAAAACCTATGTACTTGTAACAAAATAAAGACATTTTATAAATAAAAGTTAAACAATTAAAATATATAAATGTATCAACATAATATGCTGTGCACCTTAAACTTACACAATGTTACATGTCAAATTTATTCAATAAAGCTTAAAAAATTGAAGATAGTTTTTATATTATGTATTCCTGTTTGTTTAAAAGGAGTGAAAAACTTGTAGGAGCTTGAACTGATGTCCTAAAGTCTGTGTTAATGTTGATGGTCAGCTTTTCATTTGGAAGAACCAGGGTGGCAGATGAGTGTTTAGTACTTTTTAGATTCTTTTAGAAACCCTTAGTGGTCTATTATACTGATTCTTCATTGGAATTTACTTGGCCTCCTTTTAATAAACCTTCCAGATTATTGGCATTTTTAGAAATTCAGCTAGAGGGCCACTTTAGTGCCTTAGTCACTGAAATTCTAAGTTACCGTATTTTCCGGCGTATAAGACGACCCCCTAATTTTACAGTTAAAACATAGGTTTAGGCCTATATTTGCTGTATAAGACTACCCCCCACTTCCGAGGCTATAGTCTTATACAGCGAATATAGGCCTAAACCTATGTTTTAACTGTAAAATTAGGGGGTCATCTTATATGCCCGGTCGTCTTATACGCCGGAAAATACTGTATATTTTAGCTGCATTAAAAAATTTTTTTTTCTGATGGTTTTAGGGTCTGTCATTGCTTGGTATGAGTTCAATCAAGCAAATTATTTGTAGGAAACTGACAGCTAGATGTATGTTCGAAGATTTTTTTCTTTTAACTTCTTATTAATGGGAACTTTAAGACATTTCAGAAGAAGAGAGAATGGTACATGCACACCTGTGAGCCCACGACTCACCTGCATCGTTTCTCCTCTCACAGCCCGGTCCGTCTCACCATTCTGCACAGTTCCACACAGCAGCCACCACGGCCACAGCCGTCCAACCTGAGGTGCGCCCCCAAGTGTACAGTGCTGCCTCCCAGCCTTTTCGGATGTTCTGCTCTCCTTCCTGGGGCTCTCAGAGAATTCTTCCCTGACCCTCCTCATCCCAAACCCTACTCTCCCAGCCTTATTCTCTGTAAGCCCCTTGTTTGTCTCTTTCAGAACACTGACAACTTGCAGTTATTTGACTTGCCTGGTACATTTCCCTCTGACTCCCTGCAGTAACATAACCTGCAGGAGGGGTGGGCCCAGTGGGGACACCCTGTGGTGATTCCCTGGTGGCTCTCCAGTGGCTGCGTGGGGCTCTCATGACTTGCAGCGAGTGCACACACCACAGCAGGGCCGCTCAGCATAGTCAGGCTCAACACCTCCTCTTTCTCAAAGCACATATGGTGATCCCTTACTGTCTTGATGTGTAACGGATTATTCATACACATAACTTTAAAAAAATGAACATAATGCCCTGACTACTGTATTAAAGAGAAATATAAGGAATTTGCAATAAAATAATGGGCTTCTTCCCTCCCATACCTCCCCCACCCCCATTTCTAGTATTGATATGTGACTTGTATCAGACTAACCTGCCAGAGATAGCCCTACACTGTGGTTAATGTCTTTATCTCTCTCTCTCTCTCTCTCTCTCTCTCTCTCTCTCTCTCTCTCTCTCTCTCTCTCTCTCTCTCACACACACACACACACACACACACGCACACGGCAATGACAGTCCTGAATTGCTTGGTCCCTCAGTTACTTCAGGTCTCCCCTAAAGAGTTACCAGAGGCCTGTTCCGCCTGAGTCCTTACACAAAACCGCAACCTCTATCCTTCCCCAGCCTTTCCCCCCAATAGCACTTGGTATCGCCTGACATCCCTGTGTGTATGTGTTTTCTTTCTTGTCTTTCTCCTCACAAAGAAGCTATGAGGGTGAGCATTCTCCTCTTCTGTCACTCCTGAACCCTTTGCACCCAGATCAGTGCCTGGTAGGTAATAGGTGCTGAGGAAATTTTCAATTCAAAACGAATCCTTGCCCAGCCTTGCTCTATGAATCTTCAGCGAGAAGGGCCTATGCATAGCTGGATTGTGGCAACTGTCAAAAAATGTCTCCCTTGTCTGCCCGTTGTTGAATCCAGCCATCGCTTCTGGCTAGTCTCACCTGTGTTGCTCCATATTGGGAAGTCATTTTGAGAGTGAAATGATGGGAGATGAAGAGACTCACCACCTATTAACGTTTCCCCATCCTATGGAGACTTAGAATACCCCTCTGGATCCTGCAGTCTGTACATTAAGTGTCATTTTGGCTAGGTAGTAAGGAAGAAAGCTGAGAAGTGGTCCATTTGAAGGTCAAACAGTAGATTCTGATCCAGAATGGACTGGTACGTGATGACTTGTGATCTTCGGGCAGTCACGTTGCCAGCTGGGGTTGATGCCCCATTAGGAAAAACTTCTATGGATGCTAGTTCCCGAAAGAAGGCAGTACGTGCTGGTTAACCTAGATGCATTCTTAACTTTACCTGTTATGTAAAGCCACTTGGTAAAGAGTTCTATAGAAGAAACTTTTGGGAAATGAAAGCATATGTTATCTGGACCATAGTCTTTGAGTCCATGCTGTCAATTGAATAATAAATACATTTGGAAAAGTGCTCTATGTTGAGCCTTAGGAGGGAACTGAAAGAGGGTGGGCATGAGGAAGAGAAGGAGCCAACTACAGACTGCTGTTATGTAAGAGTGCTGGCAGTGATGGCGGGGCCATGCGGTGTGGCCCACTTGCCTGCGAATGCTGCTTGGGAAGTACTGACCAATGTCCTCAAAGTAGTAGGTCATGTACCGTAAAGTATGTTATCGTGTCAAAGAAATGGCACTCAGGTGATGACCAAGCATTTAAGTAAGGCTTTAACACTTTCTGGCCTTGTTTCTCTTCTCTTCACGATGTGACAGCCCATTTGTGGAATTGTAATTCTCGTGTCATAAGAAATGTGCTCCAGCGATCATTAGGGAACAATCTGCTTGTTACAGAGACTCCTTTTCTAACTTATAATGGCTTATTTATTTTTTATTTATTTATTTTGACAGAGAGAGACACACACACAGAGACAGAGACAGAGAGAGAACTGAACTGAACTGAGGGAGCTCCCAGTTCAGCATATGGTTCCGCACTGGGCAGGGTCGGGATTCGATCCTCGGTCCCCGGCGCTGCAAAGTGAGCGCTTAACCCACTGAGCCATCCCGGCTTCCCCAATGGCTTATTTATTGACCTTTCTTACTTATTTCCTGTTTATTCTAAGAGTTAAAGCAAAGGTATCAGGTAATACTTCACTGTAATGGAGGCTATGATAGAAGAATTTCATTTGCTTGCTACTTTTCCAGTCTTGTATTAATGCATATGTTTCCACTGCTTGATGTGCTAATCAGTATTATCTGAATAATAATGTAAATTGTAACAATGAAGGACCAGAAAGATAGGACATACCAGTGATGACCATCCTGAGCTATATGTCCTCTTAATGCAATTGAATAGGTTCCCTTTGATTAATGGTTACCATGGCTACCTTTTAACTGCTTAAGTAAAATGTAGTTGAAAATTTCTTAATAAAACAAAAATGGGTTAGTAGCCCACATAAAAATTTTTAATGCTATAGGAATCTATAAAATTCCATTTTCAAAAAAATATTTCTACCATTGTCAGCTGAGGCTAAGCGTAGAGAACTGTACTGAGCATAGTGACTGGCATAAAGTAGATGCACAATAAAAATTTGTTGAATTCAACTGCATGTTTAAGGAACAAAAGTTGAGCAGTAAAAGCAGTGAGCCTCCCTTTCTTTGCTCCTGTCTCTTCTTTCTTCTCTCTCTGGTTGCTATAGCATAATTTTTGGGAGTGGGGGTGTCTGATAACCTTGGAAGCTGTGCTTTTGAAGGGAGGATTCCCTGGAAGAAAATGAAAGAAGACAAAAGGGATTACTAATGGAGAATAGTGTTGCTACAATGTCAAGGTAGTTGAGGTTTTGTAAATATACACCATGTGCAAAGTGGTGTCTACTAGTTGCTCTGAGATGTTCAGTAAAGTGAAAGTCTGTGTCCCTGTGGTTAAATGTTTGGTTGTCAGCATACATGAAATAGATATGCCGCCATTTTAGAAATAGGAAGAAGCAGTAGTAAAAGTTCTGTGTCAAACCAAGAGGGTGGAGTAACAAGCTTTGCTTGCATAGCACATTTCTACAAAAAAAGTTGGTCTTTCAGTTGGTGGAATGACTTTTCATTTGACTATAATATACCTCTGGGATGGTTCTATGAATCCAGTGAAACAAAGCTAAAGCAAAACCTATTCTGTTGGAGGGACTATATAATCAAACCATAGAAATTAGTGCCATCCAGTATATTACTGAGGAAAAGGATTAAACACTGGAATGAATAAAAATAGTACCGGTATCTATTATAGTTCTCCCTGGAATAAAATTATAAGGACTGTCAGTCATCCTGCCAGAGGGTCTAGTTTGTTATTGGCTAGATTGGGAAAAGTGCTTTCTCTTTTTCTATTATACAATCGTCCTCAATTAGGTGAATAGTAGGATTTTCCCCCCCTTATCTCAAAAGGGTCTCGTGTCAGACGTTACAAGAACAGAAGAGGCAGTTACTGTTTTGGAACTGTGTTTGTTACATGTTTAAGTGCTATTGGAATGATTTGTATACATTAAAAAGTATACGTTCTGAGTTTTCCAAGCTTGGAACTTGGTGAGCTGAAAACTATCCTGTGTCCTTGGTATTCTTGGAGAGCAGGGAGCTGCCTTTCCAGAAGGCTCAGCAGGTCTCAACTGTGCAGCTCCACTCTCTAGACCGCAAGCCTGCTCTCTTATCTCTGGAGATGACTCATATAGCCAGAGTTGTCCGTCTTCCTCTTTCTTTCGCAACTTAGCTTCAGACAGGGCCTTTTTTTTTTTTTCCATTTACGCATACATATCTTTTCCTATCTCTTTTTCTATCTGTCTCTCCTATTTTTTCTCTTTCCCCTCTCTCTCTTTGTATACCAAAAAAAAAAAAAAAAACACCAAAAAAAAAAACCCTTCGCTAAAAAAAAAACCCTTCCCTGATTATAGTTGAAAAACATATGGTCAGCATTGGGAACACACCTGTCAAAGGATTTCAGAACTATCAGTTTTGAAGTAAAGCAAGTCTTAAGAAGTGTCCTCAGGACCCAGAGCTCTCGGAAGCTCTGTGAGAAAGTTCAAAAGGTCTTCTCCAGCTAAACATGCTTTTCCTAAACAAACTTAAACTGATAATTTTGTATTTAATAGTGTTATTATCAACCAGCAACAAAAGAATGAGGAGTGTCTTATTAAAAATGAAATAAGTAAAACATATTAGAGTCACCAGAAGCCAGACATGAAAATACATCTCCAAAGTTTACTAATAAATTATCTCATTTGTTTGTTTTTAACAAAAACAGCCTACGTTATGTTTTGCTTCTAACACTAGGTTTCAAGAGAAGTAAATATTTCTTACATAATTTCCATTCATGTTTTGTTATTGTTTAATGGCTAATATTTGGTGATAGAATGGATATTGCAAAGGAAATTATTTTCTGCATTGAAACACATGTAATAGTATTTCATTTACATGGGTCATATGGAATTTTGTGAACTAGTTTAGAAAAGCAGCTTCTATTTATAACATTGAATTTTAGAGCAAATGCATTCTGAATTAGGCAACTTATAAGCCAACAAAGGGCTTTTACTTTGTAGCATATTAAAATGTGATCCAGAAGTATCTAGTTCATCCAGTATCCAATAAACAAAGAAAAGCTTATTATTAATTAGATAAGAAAAGCCTTAATTTTGCTTTGAAATCAACTCATTGTCTTTTAGTTAGTGATAGTCAGTGATGAAAATGCCTGAGAATCTTAAAATTTTACTGCAGAGATTTTTTTTGTTTTTTAAGACCAATTACAAATATGTTACATAAGTCCACCGAGAACTTCAGGATTTTCCATGGCTAAGAGTCATACCAATCATGAAAGCATGACCTCCTTATAAAATATTTTGGAGGGGTTTAGAAACAGCTGTTCACATTTTTTTTTTCAAATGTTCCTTTTACAGGTATTATTAGTCTCTAAGGATAGCTATCTGAAAGGCACATTTTCTAGTCAAAAAATACAAGTAAAAGATTTGAAAAATTCCAAGAGAATTTCCATTTTGTAACCTCTTATATTAATGTTTTGGTGTAAAAATGTGTGTCAATGGAAAGTAGTATGAGGAATATTTCATTTGTTAGGTGTTAATTGTTTTTATGACCATTCATTTTATAAATGATCGTTGAAGAATGATTAAAACCGCAGAGATGTGAGTTTCCCACTTTAAATTCTGGGATGAAAGCCAACACATCAAAGCCATGGAGTTTATAGTGGGATTGTAAGATATTTGTTGCCGTAACTGTAATTTGGTATTCTATGAAATAATCATGCAATATTTCAAGATAGTGTGCTGCATTTGAATACACGCATCAAAATTGGCTGGTTACTTTTTTTTTCTATATGAGAAAGTAAATTAATTTAAGGTTACTTAATGGAATGTAATAGAACACTAGTTATTTTCATTTTCTTGCTACTTGATCAAGATCTTGCTATTTTTAAGCATAATATGAAGCCATGGGTACCTACTCTTACATGGTAAAATAAGGTGTTTTACTTGATGTGGAAAATACTATTCTGAATCTGATGAAGGCTTTCTGTGCCAGTCAACACATTATTATTTTTACAAAGTTATAGTCTGTGATTTAAAACATGAGTGTTTTTTCTTTTCATTTTATTTGGTATAATTATTAGTATTGTCAATATATTTTACTCAAAATTAGTTTTACTAAAGCAATAATACAGTGAAGGGTTTCACCTGTCCTTTATACACAGGACCTATAGAATATATCAGCCAAAGATTGACTTTCTTGCAGAGATATGAATGCTTATTCTGATGCTGTGCTGGCTTGTTACTCTTACCAGCACAGAATTAGTAAAAAGTTTTTACAAATATAGTAGGAAAATGTGCATTTGGGGGGCAGAAGGGGAGGGTTTATCAAATGCAAGTGACTGCTTGTCTGTTTCAGACGGGACCTGTAGAAAAGTTCTGGAAGCAGTGTAGTGTGAGCTGGGCCCCGGAGAAAAGAACCACAGTGGGGTTTGTGCAGGCTGAAGCAAGCGTTTGATGATGATCTGCAAGAGGTTGACAGAATAGCTCAGTTCACTTTGGGGTTTGCAGTTGTCTTCTGAGTCAAATTTTAGAGCTGCTCTTTGGTTCTCCCTAAGTGTTTGATTATGTCTTTTTGGATTGATAAATTTTTGAAACAGACTTCTTAAATTAATGCCTTTCTGTTGCATGAAAATCTGTTCTTTGGTAAATTGGGAAAGAGGCATGTAGAGGTCCTGGTTTCCCTTAGGACTTTTGCACTTGGCTAGGTTATTTTTCTTCCTCTGTATAGTTTATATAGCTGACCTGAAAATTGTGGTTTATATAGTAAGTTATTCAAAATATTTTAAAGTTGCTATAGCTCAATATTTTCAGATGTTTATTTTGAAGTTCGTGATGGAAAAATTTGTATAATATTTTCTATATTTCCTATGTAATATAAATAATTAGATAAGTGTCACTGGGAAGCAAAGAGGGTAATAAAAGTAGCATAGCCTTTGATCCTGTAGTCCCACTTCTGATAATCTATCCCGTAAAAGTACGTAAGAGCCTTGGTTAGTAAGGTTGTATGTGTGCAAGTACTTTATTGCATCATGGTGTATAGTGTCAAAACATTGGAAACAACGTAAATGACTTAAGTGATGGGATGGCCAAATAAATTGTAGTACATTCATACTCTGAGATATTAAGTAGCTATTAAAAGTGAGTTAGACCAATTGAGTAAACCCTACAAAACTCAAACCGTTTCTCTGAGTTGATTTTATCATTAACATACCAACCAACCTATCAACATTGACTGTGAAGTTTGGGAGTAGTTGGAAGGTTAGAGGGAAAAAAGTGAAGTGATAAGAGAGATACAGAACCAGTTGCTTATGTAAAAGTATATATGTATGTACATGTGTATCTGTATGAATGTATAGCATATATGCATAGATATGTATATAAAAATGTTAATGGTTATTTTAGGTATTAGTATCATAGTGTTTTTATATTTTTCCAATTTCTTTCTATTTGAGTTTTTTTTAAAGACTCCCATTTCTATTTAATGTGAATAAAGCTAAAACTTCACACAGTGGAGAACAAATGAACAATGATGTTTAGTATTCAATTTTGTGTTTTTAGCATTTTATTGTAAACCTCAAACCTTTAATGAAATGTGCTACCTATACACAAATATGTACGTTTCTTAGTTTACAAATGAAAATATTTGTGGCTCTGGGATAGTAATTTGTATTAATGTAAAAAGCTATTTCTTCTGTGCCAAATCTGTTAAACATTTATTAGTATTAAAAATGAAAAAGTAAAGCATTTTAAATTTTTAGATATTTTGTTTGAAAACACATGAACACCAAACTTAAAACATAAAGGCAAAGATGGATGGATTTAACCACATAAAAATGAAAAATTACCATCAATGTGCACAAGTAAAATCAAAAGAAAAAAATGTAGAAACATTGGCAACCATCAAGACATATTGTTTTGTGTGTATATGATCAAGAAAAAACAATTCAGTAGCAAATGAATAGAAAACATGAACAAGAAAAACCAGATTATATGTATGTGTGTGTGTGTATATGTGTATATATATATATATGTAATTAGTAAACATGAAAATGTTCACCAATGTAAATTAAAACAACATTTATACATTGCTGATAAGAATATAGTAAGGTCTTTCTGGACAATAGTTTGGTACACTTCTCAGTGTACAAATGTCATATGCCATATGTTCTTTTTTTTTTTAAGATTTATTTTTATTGTTTTTGACAAAGAGAGAGAGAGATGCAGAGACAGAGAGAAGGGGGAGGGCCCAGAACAGTCTCCATAGTTGCACATCATCGGTTTTTCCACATAGTTTCATTCCACAGGTGGGCGCGGGGCTGCACAGGGCAGGAACTGGGCCGTGGTCTCACCCCGGTGAGAACCGAACTGGGGGCACTCCCCAGTTCAGCACATGGGTCCGCATGGGCCGCGATTCGATCCTCGGTCCCTGGGGCTGCAAAATGAGCACTTAACCCACTGAGCCATCCTGGCTTCCCTGATGTTCATTTTCTACAGTGAACATGTATTACTTTTATAACTAGGAAAAAAAAAGACTGCCATTTGATACATTAAGAAATGCCAAATAGAAAACCACATGGAAAATACAAAGTGTTTCTTAAAAGTTAAAGGGGAAGAGAAGGGTCAAAATAGTGAACATTTATTAAGCACCAATTATGTTCCAAGTGTGCATACATTATTTCAATTAAGCATTTCTTTATCATACTAATTTAATAAATATACAATACCTATGTGTTACAGTCACACACAAAAAAACAGCAGAACTTTTTATAGAAAAGGGCATAAGCTCCTGAATTGGGTCTTGGGGATAACATAGCTATTAAATTTACATAGTTAATTGGAAAGCCAAGAATTTGAATTCAGCTACAATTGCTGAATCTTCTTAATTTACCACTGACAGGAAGCTCAGATGCTTGATCTAGCAGTGATCATTGAACTGTCCTGTCTGTACGACCTGCAGAATAATGCATCCTATTTCTAGGCTGACCCCAGAATTTTGGAATTTACCAACTGCCTCCACTCTCTTTCTCATCTTGGGCCAATATATTGTGGATATTGCTGAATTTAGTATGGGCGGCCTGGCTTGGCCCAGACCCACCTAGTTGTATGCATTGCACTCTAAGCCCAGGCTTGCAAATTGCTAGCTTGTACAGGTGGTCAGATTTTCTGGGGACAATTTGTTATCAAGGTCTTTAGCTGTCCCATCATTTGCTTTTGTCATTTCCTCCCCACCTCCCTGTGGCAAGACATGCTCTGTTAGTATAATTTATCCATTTCCTGGTTGGAGCCCATACTTTTCTCAGCCATTCAAGTGGTCATCAGGCTAAAGGTTCCTTTTAAATTAACTTCACATCTTGCCAACGAAGCTTTTACTCTATCTCAAGAGTGTATGCACACACACCCCCACGCCCCCATGTGCCCTGCATATTAATGGACAGAACTAAACATTGAAGGCAAGAGAACCTTTGATTATGTGCAAAATGTTTTCAGTCGCATCTGTTGGCATGCTCACAAATACCAAATTGAGGTTGCCTTTTGGAAACCTCACAGCATAACATTTCAGAAAACCTCAGCAGTCAGCAGAACCTCACTGAAATGTTGGACTCAAACCAGAGAGCAAACTCTTCTGATCAAAAGGCTCTTGGTTCTTTGAATTATATTTAGCAAACAGGAAAAGGAAAGGCCTTGGAATGTGAGAAGATCGGAAACAGAACTGATGAAAGGATGCAGCCTGATAGAAAAATGGAGATGCTTAGGTTAAACGACTCTAGTCTGTTTTTAAAAATGAAAATGTAGGGGAATAGGAAAGTGGAGCATGTAGTGAGGAGGGTGGTGCCAAACCCGATATTGAAGGTAGATTGGATTCAGAGCTTGTCTTTTCTGCTTCCGCCCGTGTAAGTGGTGAGGTACCCCAGTATTTTCCTCTCACTGCACCCGACATCCAGCTTGTCAGTTGGATTCATAATAAACTGTCAAGGTGGTCATTTCTACTAGCTAAGGAATTTTTATTCTCGCAGGTTATGGTTTCATTTCAGCCTCTGACTAAATTTCACAGGGTTCTTCCCACATCTCAGTCCGTTTTCTCACCTTCCTCAGTGTTTGCTTTTCCTCCTCCTGTGCCTAGTTTTCTCATTTTCAGCCTCTTGTCTCTGGTCCTCAGGCCCGGAATCTGCACCCGGTCTCTGGCACTGCCTGCTCTGAAGCACTGAAGATAACTTCGTTTACTGATTCATCCTTCAGACAGCATTTGTTGGGTACCTACGACAGGAAGGGGAAGGACGTCAGTGAAAAGCGAGTTCCTAGCCTGCAAGGAGCTTATGGTTTAAACTGAAAGCTCACACTGACTCATGCTCAACGTGCTATGGGAATCACGTGAGAGAAAGCTGCAGGATGCAGGGCCGTGGGGCTTGATTGCTTTCACACCAGCAAAGGAGCTGCAGGGAGAAAGGGCTGAGCGGCTCCAGGGCATCTCTGCGCCTGGAGCTGCTGCCCAACAATGATCTCATTGCCCGGTGATCTCATTACCCTGTTGGTAGGATTTCCCAGGTCTGGCTGGGAATCCCTTTGCTGTCCAGGCACACCGCTTTTCTGCTTCCTTTTATATTCTCAGCGCTGCTCCTCCTACTAGGGAAACATCACTTCAATGATCAGCTTTCCTTTCCCTTCCTGATTGGCCCCGCCTTGGAGGGGCGCCCTTGATTGACAGGATTCCACGGCCTGATTTCAGAACGTGAGGTTTCCTGTTTTTTTTTCTTGTGTGCTAAAAGCATTCACACAGATAGGTATAGCCTCGTATACATAAGATGGATTTGGAGAATAAAGATTTGTATCTTTTATGGGAAAACTCCATCTGATTCATTTTAGCCAGTTTCAGATAACCTATGATTTTGTCATGTTGTGGTTTGCAACTCTTAAGGCTAGATAAATGGTTTAAGTTAAAACACTCAAGTCCTGAGTAGTGTAGATTAACTGAGGTGGTGTTCATTTACTAGACACTTTTTTTTTTTTTGCTTTTGCTTTAAAAAACCCCCAGCAAATTTGCTTGAGTTATAGAGGCTCTCTATAGTGCATTTAAGTATTAATTGTAGTCAGGATGTAGAGGATATACAGATTATTAAAGAAAATGTTATGTTTGAAATTAAAGTTAAGATTCTTGGAAATTATTAGCAAGATATATCCATTTATGAATCTTACCTTTAGAAAAACGGGTCTTTTGTGAGAAATGAGACAGGCCTTTACCTGGTATGGGTGTAATGTGATCCTGTGAATCATAAAGTACGAGATCACCTAGATTGTTTTCTCTCACCTACCTTCCTGCCTGTTTTTTTAAAAAAGAAAGATAATTTAGTATTCACATGAACACTTGACTGAACACTGGTGATGGTGCCCAGCATGGTAGCTCGGAGCAGGTGCTGGGTGTATAAGACTGTCCGGTCCTCAGGGAGTTCACTTCTCGCCAGGCGGAGTTGTGGAAACCATCAGCAAGGCTGGTTTGTGTAAAGGACAGTCCTATGGGAGAGGTGTGTGGGCAGCTAGAGAAAGAAAGCAGCCTAAAGACACATGACGTTGAAGCTCCAATAAAGATAACCAGCTGTACTCCAACCTTGTCCGTCCCTTTTGGCTATTAAACCGAGGCCTTCTGACCAGTTAGTCCTCAGGGTAAATGAGTTATTTATTCTGTGTCTAAAAAGACTAGAGAAACATGGGTTATGAGTTATTGGGTGGTACAGGCTTAGGAAAAGAGAAAGAAAATCATTGAAACCTGGCTAAAGCTCGGGTTTTTTAATTGAATTCAACTGTTGGAACCAGAAGGAGCCAAGCCAGGACCCACCCAGCCCATCCTCTTCGTGAGCTGAAGCAGGAGGGCTGGTGGTTTGGTCAGCAGGGAACCAGGCCTGCTCCTGACCTCTGGAATTCTGCCTGTACACATTCCGCAGCACTGAGCAACCCTGGCCCCCGGGAGCAGCCTGGGGGTCTGCTTGGGGGCATCCTGGGCCCTAATCCAAAGGATTTGAGCATCTGTGGGTTTTGTTGTGGGATTAAGTATGACCTTGTGTTCTTGGGGGAGTTATTTAACTTTTCTGAGCAGTTTTCTCTTCTTAAAAATGACAATAAAAATTCATATTGAATGAAATTGCTCTGCAGACTTTATGAGAATATATGTAAAGTGCCTAGGATTTTACTGGGTTTCAGATGGCGGCTTGGAGTTAGAAACTATATAATTTTGCTGTTTAGCAACTATATAATCCCAGTCGGTTGATAAGATAGAGGAGATTTGGGGAAAATTTAGTCAAAGGAACTTCTCGTTTATTTAACTGATTTCTTTCTTTTTCTTTTTTCTTTTATTTACCAGTAGGTATGGGATTTCTTTAAGAATTGTGGTTCTTGAATTTGAGTTCATTTCCACTATCTCACTGTATTTTGGCCTCTTGGTAGTTTAAACCTATTATCCTTTTTTTTCTTATTTAATCTATTTGTGTTAGTTTACCATGTATTTTTTTTAAAGTTCTCAGATTCATATATATATATATATATATATATACACACAAACATTAATGTGCCATGGTGATTTCTCTACCAGTGCATGCAGTTCAAGTGTTAAAGATGGTATTATGTTGCAAACTATTGCAATTCTTTCCAGAAATAAATCTTTTCTATTATAGTTTGTAGCATTCAACACTTTGAGTCTATCTTTGTGACTTATATTTCCTCATTGGCAATATTTTTCTAAAATGATTTATATTGTGGCATGACATTTTGTTGCCACATATTCAACATAGAGTAAAGTCTTAAGAATCTAATTGTGAAAAGATCAACAAAAGAAGTTTTTAGAAAACAATTTCCCTCTGGGGTGATAAAGTATTTTTGCATTTTATCCACAGATGATTACTTAGAAAAAATTACATGTTTCTTTTTCTGTCTGTATTTCTACAACCACAAATTTCTGTAGTGGTGACCTCAGTAGGCTTTGTAACCCCTGAAAATAGGCAGGTCCTATTTGTAAATCCAGTTGAAAGTCATTTTGCAATAGTACTAGCCTATATCTATCCAAAACAAAAACTAAAAAGATACTGGATCTGAAATTTAACATGATTGCATCCATTTTAAATGTCATACTATTAATAACAATATTCCTATCTACTCTCTCATCCCAGGACTTGGCTTTAAGTTTTTCAGATGGGCAGGACAAAGAGTCACATGCTAGAGAACACATTTCCAAAATTCAAGTGGTGTTCACCAGGTCCTTGTTTTTTGTTTTGTTTCCCTTCCTCCCTCCCTCCCTCCCTCCCTCTATCCCTTCCTCCCTTCCTCCCTCCCTCCCTCCCTTTCTTCCTTCCTCCACATTCTGTTAAAAGACATTTATATTAACAACAAAGGGCAAGATGATTAAGTTCTTGAGATCTGCTGTATAACACTGTCTCTGTAGTTAATAAGACTGTATTGTACACTTAAAAGTTTTGTTAAGAGGGTAGATCTCATATTAAGTGTTATTTTTCCACATTAAAAAAAAAAAAAAAAA
>PVKE010039085.1:0-15168 GCA_004027555.1 Craseonycteris thonglongyai
GTTTTCCATATGGTTTCACTCCACAGGTGGGCGCAGGGCTGTGCAGGGCAGGAACTGGGCCGGGAGCCCGAAAAGAACTGGAAGCACACCGCAGTTCAGCATATGGGTCCACCTGGGCTGGGGCCAGGTTTCGATCCTCCGGCTCTGGGGCTGCAAAGCGAGCGCTTAACCCACTGAGCCATCCCAGCTTCCCCTAGGCTTGTTTTAGAAATGAAGAAACTAAGGCTTAGGAGTGTTAACTCACACACCATCACGTGTTTAGAAAACTGGGTGTAAGGATTTGCACCTGTAGAGATTTAAAACTACCGGTATGTCCACAAACACCTCAGTACTCCTCCCTTCAAAAGGTGGAACCGAATTCTCCTCCCCTAACTGGTGGCACGTGGCTGCCGGCTTCTGGAGAACGCAATGTCTGTGCCATCTGAGCCTAGGACAGCAAAGGAATGTGGCCTCCTCCTTGCTTCCTCTGAGATTGTAGCTTAGGGCAGGCCAGTTGTCATATTGTACGGACACCCACGCCGCCCCACTGAGAGGCCCATGGGGCAAGCTACCTGCCAAGCAAGGCATTTTGGAAGATCTGCCAGCCCCAGTGAAGGCTTCAAATGACGGCAGCCCTGGCTCTCATCTTCATCTCAACTGCAGCCTGTGACCGACTCTGATCTGAGCAGGAACCATCCAGGAAAGCTGCTCCTGAATTCTTGACCGGCAGGAACAGTGATATCATGGCTAATCTTAAACCACTGCATTTTGCGATTATTTGTTATACAGCAATAGATTAACTAATACAGCACACAGGCCAGTACTCATCCCATTAACTGCTGCTGCCTCCAAAATAAGGAAATTAGGTAACTATTTCTTTGGCAAACAGAGAAGCTGGCCGTGAGGGATGGAAGGCCGGTGTTTCAGAGGATCAAGGTGAGGGAGGGGTAATGGCTAAGGTAGCAGCCAGGAGTCATTGCTCAGGGAGGTGTGAGTCCCAGCAGCCTGGGTGGGTGGCAGGCAGCCCAGGAGGCTGGGAAACTAGCTGACAGGGCTGTGGTAATGAAGACCCAGGCATTCCCTCCCTCCCCTGCGATCTGCTCAGGGGCTGGTTTCTTCAGGAGCCTCAGGTCTTATGACCGAGAGAGAAAGAGTGGTGAATGGGTGGCATGAAGACACGACCTTTGGAGAACTCTGCACAAGGGTAGCTTCTTCTCCTCGCAAGACCCTGGGGAGAGGAGACGAGGGCTGGTAAGAGAACAACAGAAAACCCTGCATTCAGTTACCTACACATGGTTTCAGTACAACCAAGTGAGCATGAGTCGTTCTTCTAAGAGACACAAAATTACTGAAACATATGGTTGTGTTTCTTTCATAATTTGACTTAATTCTAAAGAACAACATACTGTAAATCCCCCCAGTAAAAACACACCCACAAATCCAAATCAGATATCAAGCATTTGAACAATGACAGGTTTATTCTTTTCTTAAAGCTTAAACAAATACATCTTTACACACACAGAAGTTGATAAAAAGGAAGCCCTTATGCTTTGTTTAAAACAAAACAAAACACAAAAACAACCCATACATAAACTTTCTGGCCAAACTCCTGAAGCGAGAAAACATCACACTTCTGTAATATATCCACTTTTTGATACATGTGTTTTCCAGGAGATGCAACTCATTCCAACCTGCCTGAACAAAGGGAAAACTTTCTTTCAGACCAGAAAGGGAGAAAAGTACATACTTCATAAGTGTTAAAGACAAGGAGCTACAGAATTTGGAAAATTCTCAATAAATAGTTCATAGTATAAAATCCTTAACTCCATACAGTTTACCTTTAATCAACAGCAGCCTCAATGATCACTACAATACAGCATTCAAAGAACATTGAAATAACTATGCATATTGATAGCAACAAAAGAAACATGTCATGTTTATTAGCTCATCTAAATAATCCCAAAGAGTTAATATTCAGTATAAATTAATACTTGATGATTCTAGCCCAGCTAGAATTAATCAATTTTAAAAATCTACCATCAAGTATTATAAATATGGGGTTCAGGAAACCAGGTAAAGATGCTACCATTACTAAATGCAGGAGGTATCAAGCACTAATAAAAATAAAGGAAGATGGCATGAAAGGCAGATATAAAATACAATTGATCCTTGATGTGAGAATAATTTCATTTCTTGCATCTTAAGAATGTTTTATGTTCTTCTTCTAGAGAGATGGGAAAAAAAGCCACGCAAATAAAATTTGAATTACATTCCAGTGGTGCAACTTGTCCAAGGTTTGCCCCAGAAGGGTTTTTTCAAGGAGGTTAAAACCTGTTCTAATTGCCAACTAAATTGATGTTTACAACTAAAATAAGAAGAAATTATTTACTCCCACAGCAAACGCGATCTACAGACTTCTTGTAACAGCACCCTTTGCTCCTCTAGTGAATAAAAAGGAATTTTCCCTATTGGAACACATGGGGTAAGGTGAGCGGGAGAGAAGGACGGGCATGCAGGTACTAAACCCCATGAAGCCAGACAGAATACAGCAAAGACCAATGGGAGGGGGAAAAAAATGCAAGCAAGGTTCTGCAAATAGAAGAGTTTCCTCCCTTGAGGACAAATGGACATTTGACAGATTTAGGCACTCGGTTGACAAATGAGTACTTGGTCCTAGCCGGGACGCAGAGGCAGCCTGGGGTCTGAATATAATGGATGTCCCTCTCATATTTACGGAATGATGAATTAGCCACTACTTATCAGGCAACTAACAGAGCCAGCAATGAAATGGTTACAAAGACACCTTCAGAACCAGGCCTTTTGGAACTGGAAACAAAGTTTTGGCCAGAGATGAACATGTGCTCATATGTGTGAAAAGAGAAGTTTTTTAAACGAAGCACCGAGCATGGGTCTTTTAAAGAAATATCCACTCTGGCAGGTGATTCTTCTGCCTGAAAAGTCATCTTGGACAGCTACACAGCTGATGTGAGTGAACAGCAAAAAGCTGTTTAAAACTGTCTGAAATAGTTAATTTGGTGGCTACAGAGCAGATAATCACAGTTACAGGGTTTAGAGTCCAAGGCTGATTCACTCTAATATGGTAACACGATAACCTGGATTCAACAAGCTCAAGCCCAGCTTCTCTTAGAAAGGTGGGAGAAAGGACCGGGAGGTGGGGCAGCAAAGAAGGGGAGAGGGACCCCCAACCTGACCTGCTAAAGAAAAACTGACACATTGCTTCACAGCCTTCCTCCCTGTATGCTCCTTAGGACACTCAGACCCTATTCTCTACCACGGGTCCCTTGAACCGCCTCCCCCACGAGCTGAAACTGCTGGCCAGGCATCACCAGAAAGGAATGGCTTCTAGTTCTGAAGCACCTTTAAATAAGAGACAGTAACCAATGCAGCTGCCGTAGTAAGATAAGAACAGAGGCTCATAATTTCAGTCCATTTTAAAAATAGACGCTCTTTCACTCCTTGCTGCCGTAAAAAATAAGTGGAAGAAGACACTGGTAAAAAGGGAAGAAAATATTTTCAAGTCATTAACAGGATGGAGAAAAACCACCAAATCAATACAGGGAAACTGTGCCAATAAACCAAACGAAACCCAGAAAATATTACAAACCCACGTCCTTTAAATAAGGACAGTGTTCAAGCAAGACAAAAGCTAAAATGCTTGCATCTTCTAATGCAGCACATGACTAGTTCCAAGTTTCAGGAACTTCCTCAACGAAAGGTACACATCAGGGCAGTGAGGTAGCAGCATGACCCCTTTTCCAAGGTCTTTGGGAAGAGGCTGCACAAGCACCTGCCAGCGATGTCACCAGGAAGGAGCCGGCATGTGACAGGAAACCGCACTGGGTGACTGCTAAGTCTCCAAAACTCTAAGATTCTCGGATATGCTACAAATACTGCAAGGACTACGGTTGGACCTGTTCAAGCTGTAGCCCTCTGAGATAAATGAAGTCAACTCAAAGAACAAGGCATTCCGCTAATTAGCTTAGTACAATGATATGTTAATCCACACTCAGAACTATAATATACACTATACATTTTTACTAATACTGTTGGTGACTACACATATTTTTAAAAACCTATTTAATTTTAAACCTAACTACTCTCAATTTTTACCTCAAAACGTTATTTGATATTCACTATACAGAACCAGGCAAAGACTCTTTTGAAATTGTTGCTATGAGTACATAACAAAGTCTTTATTATCTAATGACAGCTACATCTATATGCTGCCCATCTTTGGGACCAATACACCTTAGAGGTGTTTTCCCTCTTCTTTATTTAGCTGATCCTCCAGTATGCTGTGAGGTAGGGAAAGACGTATAATTATTCCCATTTTACAGATGAGAAAAAGGAGGCACAGAGAGGCTCAGTGACTGGCTCAAGGTCACCAAGTCTGGGACCAGTCTGGGAATACAGTCCCGAACCACCTCCCCACCTCTATTCACAAAATCATCAGCGACACTTACAGAAAGTGTCATACACAGTACATTTTATCCTTTCATTAAAGCCAAGGGTTCAGGGAAGAGAGAAGGGCTAGAGAGAGCTTTTCTTGGTAACCCTGTTTCCTTCCAGAGGACAAATGTTTTCTTAAGATGCTGATATTATTAAAAACTCCATGCTGAGCAACGAAGCAGGAGCCTTGACTGAGCCAGACAGACATGGCTGATGGGCCTCCAGAAGCTTCAGTTCTCACAAGAGGCTAACTGGTCACGGCTCAACTTTGTATCTAATTTCAACAGTGTTCCCAGGCAGCTCTGTGCTCCCCTGAACAACAACAACAAAAAGCGAATTTAATAGTACATTGGTCAATATAAAGAAATAAATAGTATTCAGTAATAGTCCTAGAATATAGAAACATAGCATTATGTCTAAGGCAATTTATCTACAAAAAAAGTTAATGGAAATTTCATCTAAAATGGTTTCTCAGGCGGACGCTGGAAAGTTCAGCAGGTTGAGCGCTTGCCTTTCTTGGATCAAATCCTGGCCCCGGCCTGTGCCAACCCACATGCTGAACTGCGGTGCAACAGGTAACTGCCAGGAAGGCTCGGTGGTGAAGGTTCTCGCTCCCCATGTGGGACTCACACGACCCCACATCCACCTGTGTGGAATGAAACTATGCCACAACGAATGATGTACAGCTATGGAGACTGCTCTGGGCCCTCCCCCTTCTCTCTGTCTCTTTTGTACCTTCTCTCAAACAATAAAATAAATCTTTAAAGAAAAAAATAAAATAAAATGGTTTCTCAAATCTATGGTTCATAAGAAAACCATTAATTTCTAATGTCTAAATACCTTCAAAGATGCAAATATTGAGGTATTCGTCCAGTCATAGGAGGCCCACCCAAATAACTTCTGATCTGAACACACTTTCAATGTGAAGTGCCAGGTTTAATGAAAACCAGTCCCTTTGCACACTGTTGGCATGGCTGGGATCTAACACTGCGATGGAGTACTGCCAATTTAGAGGTTGTCATCTGAGCATAGGTGCAACTTTTATCTTCTCTGTATTAAAAATATTTTTCTCTAAACAAAAATAAATTCTGGGGAGCCTCTTATCAGGGAGGAACATTATCATTAAGTTTGCAGAACAGTCACAATGAAAAGGAGCCCAGAATGTTAGCAAAACCACAAAATATGCCCATCATACTATATATAAGATGAATTCATTATGGGGGGAAAAAAAGAATTCTCTATGTTGCTTTGCTTAATTTGCCTATCTCCCAAAATAGGCTTTGAAATATTCCTCCAAATGGCACAACTTTATAAAGGACATATATAGTTTCATGATATTTTCAACTGCAGAAATTTCTTAAGGTATCACCTCCCCCCACAAAACGCCCCAAACCAACCAAACATAAAAATTCAAAACCCAAAACCTAACGGAAAGAGTTCACTAATCAAACAAAAATTTCCTATTAAGACACCAATAATTAAATAATTTTAAAAAAGCATCACATTTATATTGGCTAGACAAAATCAATCAAGTAAATAAAAGCCATACTAATCTTTAAAAATAAATTACTATCAATGGATGTTTCAAAAACCCGAAGTTTGGCACGCTGATGTCTTTGTATTAAATCAAAATCCTAACCATCTTTTTTATTTTATTATAGTTAAATTTATTGGGGTGACATTGGTTGAGAACAATTACATGGTTTCCAGGCGCACAATTCTACATCACGTCATCTATGAATTGCATTATGTGCTCACCACCCAGAATCAGCTCTCCTTCCATCAGCGCATATTTGATGCCCCCTCCCTCTTCCCTGCCCAGCTCCCCCACCCCCTCCCTCCTTACCTTCAGGTAACCACTGAACTACTGACTGTGTCCATAACCATCTTTAAAGCTACATTAAAATAATCCTAGAATTCTGGATTGTTAGCTGTTATAGCTATATTAGTTCATTAGTAAACCAATTGGGTGTTATCAGTTTGAACTATTGGCGTCTATATCTTTTATTAAAAAAGAAATCAGTACAGATATCTCACACTCCATCACTATAGGTGGGAATCACAGCAGCACTGATAGTCAGTTTCAGAAATGGGTCTTATTAATTAGCTCCAAATATGTGGTGTGTACACACACATGTACATTTCATAACATTGAACTATTAAGTAACTCGTAACAACTAAGTTAACAAAGTAACTAGAAATTACATTCTTATTTTTTCCTCCAAACTAAGGTATACATGTAGATAATTAATGCAACCTAATTTTAAGTAATTATAATGCAATATGAAGATTTGACATTTTAACTTATAATGTAATAATTCCTAAATATGCTACCAGATTTAAAACAAACCCTAAACTATAATTGGCTAACATTTGAAAAACTTAACATGAAACCAGGGTAGAAATTAACTTAAAAAAAAAAAGCCCATATAATGAAGATTATACATTAGGTATAATAGTCACAAATAGTTATTATTGTAAGTCAGTTTAAATTTTGATTATAAATTTCAAAGAGTCAAGTTTTTCAATGAATGTATTCATCATCAAAAAAAGTTTTCTGGACTCTTAGGTAAGTACGGTTTGAGTATTCTGATATTAAAAAGCCAACATTAGGCTCAAAAGCGAAAACACTGAAATTAAAAAAAAAACAACTGCGATACTTTGTTAGTGGACTTTACTCAAGTATCCAAAAGATACAACTAAAGTACTCAGTAAATACTAATTATAAATATTTATCTTCCCAGCCCATTCTTGCTTTAAAACATACATACAATTTGACTAACGATACAAAACTCTTATACTTGTTGATACATGCGAGGTGTGCTTTATTCTATTTTAAGAAAGAATTTTCAATAGCTAGTTACTATTAAAAAATACTTTCAAAACATCTGTACACAAAATGTATAAAAATTGCTGCAATATATATTCTTCACATAAAGATTCCATGTAAAACAATTTGCAGTTTGAAACAACTTTATTTACATTTGCTCTAAAAGCATTTTGAAAACTTCAAAGTCAAATGCATTTTTTTCAATTTAGTTCCTCTTTGCCAGGAACAAAAGCAAAGATGCATGTGATAACTCAACTGGTGAATAAAAAGCTTTGTACATACACTCTCACGTTGATAACACTTTTATATTCAATGAGTATAAATGAACTGTCAAATATAACAATTTTTAACTGTGTACAGTGAAGTTACGGGAGACAACATAGTCTCTGAGTAAATGGCAAATTCATGAATAGCACAATTTTCTGGTATTCCAATGGTATTATGTTTGAGAAAAAGAAATCTGCTCCAAACGACTTCATGAATAAATTAAAATAACATTTCAGTTAAATGCACAAATGAACCTGCTTCTGAGAGAAAGTTTAAAATAAGTCGGATAAGAAAAGATTTGAGAAAAGCAATCACCCAAGGAAAATGGATGTAACACAAGAGCCTGGTGGTTCCATTATGAAAATGAGGGTAAAAGCAAAGGACCAACCCTTAGAGCAGAGACGAAAGTGAGACAAACTGGGTGTGATCATTAAAACACACAGCACCTTGATGTCTTTGGAAACATTACCCAATGTGAAGATAAACAAGACCCAAAGGAGGCGCCCTCTCTCTGATAGCTGGAATGTTGGGTGTTGTCTGCAAGAAAAAAATTCACTTCGCTCTTCAGAACTCAATTTCTGTTTGTAAGAGAAGATTTTTTCAACCATAACATCAATTATGCTTCAAACAGAGTTTTTGCAGAAGACAGGAGGGCTGGGGATGGTATTCTCTGAATAGCAGGGTGTTAGAACGAACTTCCTCAAAATAACTATATCCTTTCCAGCTGGTATTGTGTGTGTGTTTAAAAAGATAGCATTCACATAAAATTCTCCCTTTTAGGTGTACAACCTGGTGATTTTTGTGTGACCATTGTGACTATTTAATTCCAGAACATTGCCATCACCCCAGAACCTCAACTATGCCCATTAAGCATTCGCTCCCCATATCCCCCTCCTGTCACCCTCTGGAAGACACTGACCTACTTTCTGTCTCTATGGGCATCCCTCTTCTGTCCATTCCTCATAAACGGAATCATATGGTACGTGGCTTTGTGTCTGGCTTCATCCACTGTCACAGGCGGTTCTTAAAACATTCCCAGGGGAAGCTGGGATGGATCAGCGGGTTAAGCGCTCGCTTTGCAGCCCTGGAGCCAGAGAATTGAATCCCGGGCCCGGCCCGTTTGGACCCACATGCTGAACTGGGCTGTGCCCCCAGTTCAGTTCTTGCCGGGACCTATGCGGGAGGCTCCTGGCCCAGTTCCTGCCCTGCGCAGCCCTGTGCCCACCTGTGGAGTGAAACTATATGGAAAACTAATGTCAACTATGGAGACTGCTCTGGGCCCTCCCCCTTCTCTCTGTCTCTGTCTGTCTTTCTCTTTGTCAAAAAAACAATAAAAATAAATCTTTAAACCGTTCCCAAAGGGGCTCTCCTTCCATGGAGGCCACAGCACCGGCACTCACGACTCTTTCTGTCCTCTGAGTGCACTTCCTTCCACAGAGCTCAGGCAGATGGGGATGTTCTAGCTTTTTGACTGCCTTTTGATTACGTAAAAATGGAAGTATGAATTACCATCGCTGGAATATGTGAAGTTTCTGAAATGGGAGAGAATAACAAAAAAAAACAGAGGAGTAAAACTGTTGATTTGACCATTATATCTTCACAAGGACAACTGCCCAAGTTGGACTTTTCTCTTGGTAATGGTGACATTCAAACTGTTTTGGAAGACGGGGACCACCATGGCACTTTTTAATATAACAAAATATTTGACGTGCTCTGTACAGTGTGAAATGTTTTTTAAAATCTGAAGTTAAAATGAGAAGCCACAAATAGATTGATTCTTCATCAGATCTCGGGTTGACATTCATCGAAAGATTTCATTTCAGAGCTAAGTTTGTTCTCTATAAGTTGGTCCTCGAAGTTCTAACTTAAATTGTCATATACATGAACTCTGAAAAGGGACTTTTTCAGGTGTTCGTTTTGTCTGTATGATATAGAAACTCATAGATAGGGAATTAAGCCAACATCGTAGCTTTTAAAAGGTAGGCCAAGTATTGACACATTGTATGTGAATGGTGTACAGAATTCTTTTAAAAGGCTAAAAACATTTACATAAAATAGAAAGGTGTCGTGATCCAAACGGTCTTGGTCTCAGTCTGTTTCCCCCCCACCCCCACGACTTTAATTTTGTACAAGTGTGACACAGAAACCCTTTAGTAGCTTTTCTATAAAACAGGCTGTTAAGTCCCCCAGTGGCAGAGATCTGATTTTATTTACCGCTACGTTACCTGTGTCTAGAACAGTATCTGGCCTGACCAGGAGCTCAGAAAATGTCTAGTGTATGAAGAACAAATGAATAAACCTGGTGCTCTCTCATGTGAACATGTGACAACCAAGTTATCAATGGGAGAAGCCACTGTGAGGAAATAACAATGGTGATTAAAATGATTGCCACTGGATTTCTGCTTTGGGTGAGAACAGAATAGCTTGGGATTAGAACCAAAAACAACGATGAAAGTGAAATAGCATACATCACCATCTGCTTATCGGCATTGGGGGGCATGAGGGCAGGCAGAACCCCAGCAGCTGTCACCCCTGGAGGAAGGGAAGCACACTGAGGTGAGCTCCCCACTCACGAGGACTTGCCTGTGGGCACTGCAAACTCATAGCACACGTACGCAACTCATAGCACACGTACGCAAATCCCAGCACAAAGCAGCAATCCCACTTGGTTGAGAGAAAAAGGCTGGGGTTTGAGCTGCCATAGTACCTAGGGCTTGAGGGGTAAAATCCCAGAGGAAAGAAAACCTCAGGGAAGTCGGCTGAAATGCTCCCACACTGGCTCCTTGAGGTGTTTGCCGATCCTAAACCACGTGCACAAGGTGAGGCCTCCAGAAACGGCAGCAGCTGGAGGCTAAAGGAGTGGAGCTGAGTGCTTAGTAGAACAGCTTTTGGTGATGAGGAGACAGTGGTTGGAGGTCAAGGCCTTCAAGATGAAATGGCCCTAATCAACACCATGAATTTTCAGGGGAGAACTCATAAAGGCTCTGTGCCAGGCATAAGGGCAGAAACAGAAACCAGTCCTAACAAAGTCTACAGTCAACGTTCAGTGGGATTACGGTGTTCCTCCTGTACTCTACCTACCTGCAGAAATAAGCAGAACTCTCTTAGGAGGAAGATAACATGCAGAGCCTCTACAATCTTTAATACACAATGCATAGTCATCGGCCATACTTATGAGGCATCCTACAAGACAGGACCAAGTGAAAGAAAACCACGAGAAAAAATATATGGACAATAGAAACAATCAATAGAGAGTAATTTCAGACATTGGCTTTATCAGACAAGATTTTGAAAATTACTTTAATATGTTCAAGAACATTACAGAGAAAAAGATTGAGAATTTTAGCAGAGACCTGAAATCTATAAAAAAAAATGTCAATGAATATTTTAGACTTAGAATATGTAAAATTAAAATTAAAATTCATTAGATCCAATAGAATAGAGGATAAAGGGATTAGAAGACAGGTCAGTGAAAAATACACAGACTGAAAGTAAAGGAAGAAATAAACCTGGAAAACACAGAAAAGATTGTCAAATACATATGGAACATGGTAAAAAGGTTTGGAATAATCCTAGAAAAGAGAAGAGAGAGAATGGATTAGAAAAAACATTTGAATAATGGCTGATTAAGAATTTCCAAAATTAAGAAAAAACATCAACCAACAGATTTAACAAATTTACTATCCTTAGGAAAGACTAAGAAACCACACACAGATACAGTCTAGTTAAATTGTTAAAAACCAAAGACAAAGATAAATATCTCAAGAGGGGATAAGAGACACGACCTGCACAGGAGCAACAGAGACTGATGGCTGATGTTTCTACAGAAATTAAGGAGTGAGGGATGCCGGGATAGCTCAGTGGCTGAATGCTTATCTTTCAATGGCAAGGTCTGGGGCCCGGTTCCTAACTCCAGCCTGTAAAAACCCATAGCGGTGCAGCTGGTACCTGCCGGGATGGCAGTGAACATTCTCGCCTCCCATGCAGGAGGCCCCACTTCTGTGCCCACCCCACGTGGCCCCACATCCACCTGTGTGGAATGAAACCACGTTACAACTAAGATGTACAACTATGGAGGCTGCTCTGGGCCCTCCCCCTTCTCTCTCTCTCTCTCTCTCTCTCTTACTTTCTCTCAAACAATAAAATAAAATCTTTAAGAAAACAAGAAAGTAAGGAATGAAGTGTTATCTTGAAAGTGCTGAACCTAGAATTTCGTACTCAGCGAGAATATCCTTCAAATTACAAGCAACATTGAATTGTACACTTTGAGTGAATGGTACTGTATTTTCCGGCGTATAAGACGACCGGGCGTATAAGACGACCCCCTAATTTTACCGTTAAAACATAGGTTTAGGCCTATATTCGCTGTATAAGACTACAACCTCGGAAGTGGGGGGTCGTCTTATACGCCCGGTCGTCTTATACACCGGAAAATACGGCATATGTGACTAACTCAACATAGGTGTTACAAAAGGAAATAAAGGCAAAAGACAGCTCCAAAAAGCAAAAGCTAAGAAAATTCATTGACAGCAGGTATGGCACTAAGATAGAAACTAAAGAAAGAGCTCCAGGCAGAAGGAAAATAACCTTAGACAGAAGTAAAGAAAAGCAGATTGGAATGAAAAACATCATAAAGAGTCAGCATGGGTAAATAAAACTGAATTCTGATTCTGTAAGATAGAGAGCAGCCATAATAATCATCATCAAATAATGTGTTGGGAGGTTTAAAATCTATATAGAACATAGAGGTAAAATATGTGACAACAACACAAAAGGAAGGAGAGGGGTAAACAGATTTAAGCTGAAAAAGTTCTTGTACTGTTGGAAAGCAAAACTACCAATTTGAGGTTGACTGTGCTAAGCTAAAGATGCATGCTGTAAGTTCTAAGGTTACTGCTAACTGAATTAAAAACTCGCCAACAAACTAATCTAGTAGGGAAAATGAGTACTAGCGAATACTTGGTTTATTCAAAAGAAGGCATAAAAGAGGAAATAGAAGAACAAAGAAGAAATGGAATAAACAGAAAACAAACTGAGATGACAGGCTTAAAACCAGCAATCAATAATTACATTAACACGTTAAGCGCCATGTCAGTCACCAGTGACTGACACGGTCTGAACGGAAAGTTCAGTGTCAGTGTGGCCGACAGTATACTTTTCGTGCAGGCCGCGTTATTGTATGTTAACTGATGATATAAAATTTTTAAAAAGTACATTCTATTAATAAATTTTAAATAAGTAAGATGTCCTGCTTGTCTTTCCATTTTAAAATGGTTTTTCCTTTTTTGTTTTCCTTCGCTATAATTTCTCCCTGTTTAGAGAACATTTTCACGTTCATGGGTAAAGAAAAATATTTTTCTGCACTGGACCAAGAATTGCAGACAACTGAATGAATATAGAGCATTTCTAAAATAATACATTGTACAAATTGCGGTAAATAATAAATATTCACACAGTAAATATATTCTATATATAAACATTCAGCCTTATCGCAACCTAAACAGATCTCCGGTCGCCAGCATTTCAGTGAAATCTGATATAACGGGCCAAGCGGTAAGCAAGACAATATAGCCTGGGCGCTTCACGTGTTAACTATAAATGCACTAGATACTCTAATTGAAAGACAACCCAAAAATTTTAGGCCAACTGTCAGCACACTGAATCCATGGATAGATGAAAAGAGTAAGACAAGATAGCCAAATAGGGTTTATCACAGGAAGACAGTACTTGAAAAGCAATTAGTATAATTCATCACTATAAGAGAATAAAGGAGAAAAAGACATGATCATCTCAACAGAGGCTGGAAAGCATTTAATAAAAACTCTCAGAAAACTAGGAGTAAAAAATCCCACTTAATATGTAAAATGGTATCTATCAAAAATTTACAGGAAGAAGATAAGATGGCGGCATGAGAGGAGAGCGCCGATAACTGCCTGGGAAGGGCCTTGTGAACAGAGGGGAATCCACAGGGGAAACCCTGAGAAGAAACCTCAACTAAGAGAACCACACAACACAGAACAACACCCAAAGGTTAGAGAAAAAAGGAGGGAGCGGGAGAGGGAAAGGGAAGCAGCGGTTCGGGGACAGAGACTCGGAGCGCGGCCCGGGCTGGCAAACACAAAGGGGGGTTGGGGGACTACGGTCACAGTGGAGCTGGATCGAGGGCGGGCTGGAAGCCGAGACCTAGGGAGCGTGGAAGCCCCACAAGACTGTGGACAATTTAACATCCGAACTCAAGGGACAGCACGCAGTGCCCTAATCAGATCACAGAGCCTAAAGTGGAACAGGGACTGTGGAGCAGGGCGGCGGCCCTTCCCGGCGGGCGGGGTGAGAGCAGGGCACCAGCCCACAACGGCTCGGCACCCCTGATTTACGGAGGAGATTGACTGTGAGGGAGCGCCTTCTGGGGACAGGGCTCTTGGAGTGAGGGCTGGGGCTGGAGTGGGCAGAGCTGCATGGGACGTGCTTGGAGTGAATCCGGCGGTCTCAGCAGAGCCGGGAGCGTAGAGCGGCTGCCGCCCGAGCTACAGCCTGTGCGCGCAGGGCTTTCGGCGCCCCGCCCACCGGGCCTCCGCAACACCGCTGCCTGCTTGCCAGCGCGCAATTGGGCTTTTGGTGCCCCGCTCACCGGGCCTCTGGGGCGTTGCAGCCCACGTGCGCAACTGGGCTGTCAACCGGGTTGCCGGGATGTCATTGCCTGTGTGCGGGACTGCGCGGCCGATCAGGGCCTCTGCCAAGCCCCAGCCCATCCAAGTGCTGCCCTGTGGGTGTGGCTTTCACATACAATTGAAGGAGGGGCAGCCAGGCAGAGGAAAGACCAGAGCTCCTGCGCCCCGCCCACACTGAACCACCAGCCCCCCTGTTGAAAGAGGAATCTGCTATTGTGTCTCAGGCCCGCCCTAGCTCCTACTCACATGCCCCCACCCCTGGCCACACCTTTACTACCCTGTTATCTAGCAGCTAAGACACCAACCTGAAGTGCCCCAGGACACAGAAGCTGTCTGCTTCCCCCAACCCTCTCCCAAAATCTCCTTCTCCCACAACTGAGTCCAAAAGAAAAAATAAAGAGAAGCCCATCTGATAGGCAACCCCCCAGAGGGAAAACACACTCATGGGTAAAGCAAAAAGAACCACATCAAACACAATGCACAACTCAGAATCCAAAGCCCCTCCAGAAGATCAGGGGCAGTCTTTAGTAAAGGACCTTGCACACTTGGAATCAAATCTAAGTGAAACAGAATTCAGGTCTGCATTAATCAAGACACTCAGAGAGCTCACTCAATGCTGGCAAAGTACCCAGACACAGTTAAATGACCTCAACAAGAAATTTTGTGAGCAAAATGAGTACTTTACCAACAAAATTAAGAAGCTAGAGCAGAACCAAAAGGAACTCCTTGAAATGAAAGGCATCATGGGAGAGCTAAAAAAAGAACTGACCAGCATAGGAAACAGGGCTGACCAGCTAGAGGAAAGGATGAGTGAAATTGAAGATACAAACATGGAAATGTCACAGAGGGAAGAAGAAAGGGAAAGGAAAATCAAGAGAAATGAAAGAACCCTACAAGAACTTTCTGACTCCATCAGAAAGAACAATATTAGAATAATAGGGGTACCAGAAGGAA